>CAUYQG010271720.1:0-11402 GCA_963574415.1 Tarsius wallacei | reverse complement strand
AAAGAAAAAAACAAACAGCTCCATTACAAAGTGGGCAAAAGATATGAATAGACACTTCTGAAAAGAAGACATATGAGCAGCCAACAGATATTTGAAAAAATGCAGCCGTGCTTGGTGGCTCAGCCTGTAATTCCGCGCCTTGGGAGGCTAAGGTGAGTGGATTGCCTGAGCCCACGGGTTCGAGACCCGCCTGGGTAACTTGGTGAGACCTCATGTCTCCAAAAAAAAAAAAGAAAAAAAATTAGCCGGGTGTGGTAGCACGCATCTGTAATTCCAGCTACTGGAAGGCTGAGGCGTAAGGATCGCCGGAGTACAGCAGGTCGAGGCTGTGGTGGCCGGGAGCGGCCACTGCACTCCAGTCTGGGCAACAGAGTGAGACTCCAACTCAAAAAAAGAAAAAAAAAAAGAAAAAATGCTCAGCCTCACTAATCGTCAAAGAAATGCAAATTAAAACCACATTGAGAAACTACATAACTCCAGTCAGGATGGCCATCATCAATAACTCAAAAAACAGCAGATGCTGGAGAGGATGTGGGGAAAAGGAAAGACTTCTACACTGTTTGTTGGAGTGTAAACTAGTACAAGCCCTGTGGAAAACAGTGTGGTGATTCCTAAAAGATCTAAAAATTGACCTCCCATACGACCCCACCTTCCCTCTACTGGGAATATACTGATGCAACTCAAATCACTCCATGAAAAAGATACCAGCACTCCTGTGTTTATTGCACCATTATTCTAATAAAAACATAGAACCAACCATGCTACCCATCAAAAGAGTCCTGAATTTAAAAAAAAGTGGTACATATATACAATGGAATATTATGCAGCCATAAAGGGCAAAATTATGATCTTTGCAGCAACTTGGATGAACTTAGAGTCTATAATACTGAGTGATCTATTACAGAAACAAAGCCTGAGTATCACATGTTCTCACTCATAAGCGGGCCTTGAACAATTATTGGAATACTATAAGAAAGGGATTGGCCGTAGTGGGAAACTGTCAGGGGAGGGAGGGCACACAGGTACCTGCATAATAAGCATTTGTATACCTAACCCTGAATTGTACCTCACATCTTTAAAATAAAAGAAGAGGAATAACTCACTTTACTCTTGGTAACAGTCTTTGCTCAAAAATCTACTTTTTCTTTAATAGAAAAACTACAGGTTTAAAATTTTTTGTTAGCATTGTATCCCTTTTTCCATTGGTTGGGAAACAATTTTCCATGGGTTTCTTATATTTTTGGACTTCTTGTATCAGCTTTTGTCCTGGACTATTTTTTTCCCCAAGAACATTTATATAGCAAACAGCCTTGGTAGATAAAAATAACTGGGCAGAGGGCATATTTTGTTTTAGGACCAGGATAATAAAGAGAATTTCTTCTGGGTCAATTACAGGACAAGTTTGCTAGCAAATGCTTTAAAAGATTTAATTTCCTCAACTTGGGGTTCCTCAGCTGTGAAAAATCCCACTGTATGTATCCATGGAACCACTGCATTAGCACAAGACTTAGCACAAGAATACCTGATCTGAACATGAAGGTCATCTGCCTGCTGTGTCTTTTTTTGTTTTTGAGTTGGAGTCTCACTCTGTCGCCCAGACTGGAGTGCAGTGGCCGCTCCCGGACACCGCAGCCTCAACCTGCTGGGCTCTGGCGATCCTTCCACCTCAGTCTTCCAAGTAGATGGAACTATAGGCGCGTGCTACCACGCCCGGCTAATTTTTTGATTTATTGTAGAGATGAAGTCTCGCCAAGTTTCCTAGGCGGGTCTCGAACCCACGGGCTCTGGCAATCCACTCACCTCGGCCTCCCAAAGCACGGGATTACAGGCTGAGCCATCAAGCCCGGCTGCCTGCTGTGTCTTAAATAATAAAGTCCTCAGTCTCTGACCCAGGAGTCTTTTGTTTTCTCCCCAGAGCCATTAAATTTTTGTAAGCTAGTTGGTTAGCTTCTATATAGGATAAAATTTCAGACCTTTACAGTTCTTGACACCATTCTTGTAGCTCAGATTATTTTGTTTTGTTTTTATATCTTTGTAGTTTTATTTTAAATATCTAATTGGACTTTATCTTTTTATATATTCATAAAATCTCTGTCTCCTAATCAGCATATTTACCACTTATATTCAGTGTGATTATTGAAATGCTTGGACTTAATGCTACCATTCTGTAATCGGTTTTCCATTTGTTACATATGTTTGTCATTCCCTTTGTTCTCCTTTTCTGCTATTTTTCAGGTTAAGTATTTTAAAAGTCCCATTTAATCTTCTTTTAATTTTTGAAATATTCGCTATAACTCTTTTCTGTTATTTTATTGGTTGCTTTGGGTTTTATAATACACATCTTTAATTTATCACATGCATTAGTTTCTTTTGGCTGCTATAACAAATTATCACAAATTTGCTGTCTTAAAACAACAGAAATTTGTTCTCTCATAGGTTTCATTGGGCTAAAGGCAAGGTAACAAAAGTGTCACACTCCTTCCAGAAGCTCTAGTAATTTTTTTTTTTCTTTTTGCCTTTTCTACTTTCTAGTGGCTGCAGACATTACTTAATTTGTGACCACATCATTCCAATCTCTGTTTCCATGGTCACAGTGCATTCTCCTCTTCTATCTGTGTGAAATCTCCTTATGTCTCTCTTTTAGAAAGATACTTGTACTGCCCCTTAGGGCCTACCCAGGTAATCCAGAATAATATCTCCATCTCAAGATTCTTACCTTAGTCACATTTGTAGCATCTTTGCCATATAAGGTAAATTCACAGGTTCTAGAAGTTAGAAACTGGTAACTTTGGAGGCCATTATGCAGCCTACTACATCACAGTATCCTTTCAAGTGATGTTATACTATTAATATAGTCACATAGAGTAAATGGTGCTGATAAAGCTGGCTAACCATATGTCAAAGAATAAAGTTGGACTTGTTTTTCTCAACATATGCAAAAACTTATGATGAATTAAAGATTTAGATGTAAGACCTCAAACTATAAAAATACTAGAAGAAAACCTAGGAAACACTCATTGGTCTAGGCAACAAATTTATGACAAAGTCCTCAAAGGCAAATGCAGCAAAACCAAAAATTGACAAGGGGGACCTAATTAAACTAAAGAGCTTCTGCATGCAAAAGAAACTATCAAAAGAGTAAAGAGTGCTCTATCACAGAAACAAACAACTGAGTATCACATGCTCTCACTCATAAGTGAACCTCGAACAATTATCATAATACTATAAGAAAAGATTGGGAATAGTGGGAAACTGCTAGGGCAGGGGAGTGGGGTGGGATTGGCTGTAGTGGGAATCTGCATAATGAACATTTGTATACCTAACCCTGAACTGTATCCCACATCTTTAAAATAAAAAATTAAAAAAAAAAGAGTAAAGAGAAAACAGATAACATACAGAATGGGGGAAAATAGTTTTAATCTATGCATCTGATAAAAAGCCAAAATCCAGACGCTACTAGGAATGTAAGTGATTAAACAAGAAAAAAAAAAGAAAAAACCATTAAAAGGGCAAAAGACACTGACAGGCACACACTTCTCAAAAGAAGACACACAAGTGGTTAACAAACATATGAGAAAATTCTCAACATCACTAATCATCAGATGAATGAAACTCAAAACCAAAATGAGATACCATCTCACCTGTCAGAATGGCTACTATTAATAAGTCAAAAGACAACAGATGTTGGTGACATTACAGAGAAAAAGAGACTCTCAGACACTGTTGGTGGGAATTTGGAGATTTGCCAAAGAACTAAAAATAGGTTTACCATTTGACACAGCAATCCCACTACTGGGTATCTACCCAAAGTAGCATAAACCATTCTACCAAAAAGATACCTGCTCTTATATGTTTATTGCAGCACTATTCACAACAGTAAAAACATGGAATCAACCAAGGTGTCCAACAATGGTGGACTGGATGAAGAAAATGTGATACATATACACCATGGAATACAACGTAGCCATAAAAAACAAAATCATGTCCTTTTCAGCAACATGGATGCAGCTGGAGACCATTATTTTAAGTGAATGAATGCAGAAACAGAAAACCAGACATACCCGCAACTCTTGGCTTATTTTAAGATTTTTTTCTTTTTCATTCTTCTTCAATCCAGGCTTTCACTAGATCACAATCCAATCTGATTAGCATGTGTCTTTCTTCATGTTCCTTGTGCTTAGTGCTCATCAAGCTTCTTGGAACTGTGAGATTATATACTTTCCATCAAGTTTAGAAAAATACTGAGAAATCCAAATACATATACAGTTGGCCCTCTGTATTTATGAGTTTCAAGTTCATGAACTCAACTATGGATCAGAAATATTAAAAAAAAAACAGAATGGTTGCATCTATACTAAATTGTACAAAAATTTTTCCTAGTCATTATTGCTTAAACAATAGAGTATAACAATCATTTGCATAGCATTTACATGGTATTGTATATTATAAATAATTTAGAGATGATTTAAAGTATATCGGAAGATATGCATAGGTTACATGCAAACACTATGCCATTTTATACAAGGACTTGAACATCCATGGATGTTGGTCCTGGAACAAATTCCCTATAAATACTGAGTCATAATGATATATTATATCCCTCAAAGTTGCTCCACAGCTCACATAAATCCTAATTTTTTCGATTTTTTTCTGTCCTTTATTCTGAATAGTTTATCTTGCTATGACATCAGATTCATAAATCCTTTCTTCTGTAAGTAGCAATTACTATTTCTTTCATCTAGAGTATTTTTCCTTCAGTGTATTTTTTTTTTCATTTTACAGTGTCATTATAATTTTAATTCCGGAAAGTCGATTCAGGTATTTCATATCTTCTAAGTTGCTACTTAACATATTCAATCTTTCTTCTAGACTTTTGAATATATAGGATACAATTGTAGTAAGTTTTATTGCCCTTGTTTATTAGTGCTATCATCTGTCATGTCTGGGACCATTTTGACTTTTACCCCATTATTTCCAGTTTATTTGCACACTTGTAATTTTTTTTAAAGACTAGTCAAGTGCAGTAGTGAGAAGGGGGAAAGAGTAGAACAAGTTTGATCTAAAACTGATTGTGAACAATCAATTGAGATAACTCAGTACCTTCAGACCAGTCTACCTTGTAATTTTTTTTTTTTTTTTGAGCTAGGGTCTCACTGTGTCGGCCAGGCTGGAGTGTAGTGGCATGGTCATGATGATAACAGCTCATGGCAGCTTTGACCTCCTGGGCTCAGGTAATCCTTCCACCTCAGCATCCTGAGTAGCTGGGACTACAGGTGCACGCCACCATTCCCAGCTAATTTTTTGAGTTTTTTGTAAAGACCAGAAGATTTCACTATGTTGTCCAGGCTGGTCTCAAACTCCTGGGCTCAAGCAATCCATCCACCTTGGCCTCCCAAATTGCTGGGATTACAGGTGTGAGCTTCCACATCTGGCCCACCTCATAATTTTTGATTGTATACTAGACATTGGGGTTTTCTTACCTTGTGGGGTATTGGATGTTTACATGTGCCTATAAGTATTCTTGAACTTTGTTTTGGGTCTCAGCTAAATTATTGCAAATATTTGGTTCTTTGAGGTCAAAAGTTTTGTTTAAGAGGTCTAGAGGACTGTGTAGAATAAGGTTGGGTTTGATCCCTTCTTGAGGCAAACCCTCTTAAACAAATTACTTAATGCTCCATAAGTTATAACGTTTTTCACTCTAGTTGGTGGTAACATGAAATATTCTGAGCTCTTTGTGAGCTCTGAGTATTATACCTGTGATGCTTTTAGGTAGGTCTTTTCTCTGGCTTTGGATAGTTTTCATACATGCATACAGTAATCATTACTCAACTGAAGACTGAAGAGGTCCCCTGAAGGTTTATGTAGCTTTCTCTTCATGATTTTTCCTTCTTTAGTATTCTCTCCTCTGAACTCTAGCTTCCTTGGCCTTCCTGAACACCTCCTTCCCTCAGTTCAAGGAGACTGCTGGAATCTGCCTGGGTTCTCCCATCTTGGCACCATGAATTGGAAACACCTATTTTCAGGTAGTATGCTTAGAATATCATAGGGATAATCTTGTTTCCTGTTATGTAACTCATTGTCATTCATTGCCTGATATCCAATGCCTTGAAGTTCTTAGTTTCATATATTTTGTCTGATTCTTGTTCCAGACAGGATAAACCTACTCCGTATTACTCCAGCTTGGCTAGATGTAGAACTCTTCACATGATCACTTAAAGGGTGATATGTATGGTAAATGTTGATGGTACACAGTCTGTAATGCAATTCAAATGAACTTTCAGATATGGTATAAGGCAGGAGGCATGAATAATTTTTTTCTTATAATGATATCAGCTTTCATTTCTATTTGTTTAAAGGTTTTTCTTTTCCCATTGAAATGCATTGGCACTGTTGAAAATCCATGGACTTGATATATGTGGGTGTAATTCTGAACTATTCCATTTTTGTCTGTCTTGTGTAATATCATACTAGTTTGATTACTTTATAATAACTCTTGAAACTCTGTAGGGTATGTCATTTAAATATTTGCTCATTTTTTAAGATTGCCATGGCAATTCTAGATTTCTGCATCTCCATATAAATTGCAAAATTATTTTGTCAATAGCTGAGATTAGACAAAATCAGGCACTTTTAGGGTGGTATGGGTGTAGACAATTCTGCCAATTTCTATAAAATTGTATGCTTAGATTTTTTCATTCATAGATTAAATATTGATAGATTAAGAACAGTTGACATCGTAGTTATATTGAGTCTTCTGATCCATGAACATGGTGTTTATCTCCATTTATTTGGGTCTTTTAAATTTTCACTCAGTAATGTTTTGTAGCTTCATTGTAGATGTCTTGCATATTTTATGTTAAAATTGTTTCTAGATATTTGGTATGTTTCATAGTGAAAATAATTATTTAAAAAATTATATCCTGTGTAGTAATTCAATTATTTGTTGCTACTATGTAGGAATATAATAGATTTTTGTACACTGACCTTCAAATCATGACCTTGATATATTTAATCATTAGCTTTAGTGGTTTGTAGGTTATTTTGGATTTTCATTGAACACACTCATGTTGTCAGGAAATAAAGACAGTTTTCTTTCTTTTTTTTTTTGAGTCAGTTATTCTTGTTGCCCAAGCTGAAGTGCAGTGGCACACTCACAGCCATCACAGCCTTTTGTTGGACTCAAGTGATCTTTCTGCCTCAGCCTTCCAAGTAGCTGAAACCACAGGCATGCACCACCACACCTGGCTAGTTTTTTGACTTAGTGTAGAGCCAAGGTCATACCATGCTGCCCAGGTTGGTCTCGAATCCCTGGGCTCACGCAGTCCCCTTGACTCCACCTCCCAAAGTGCTGGGATACAGGCATGAACCACTACGTCTGGCCTATTTCTTTCATTTTAATCACGCTTTTTATTTCTTTTTCTTGCCTTGTTGCATTGGCTAACATCTCCAGTATTGAACAGACATGGTGAGAGCAAATATTCTTGCCTTGTTCCACATATTAAGGAAAAAACACTCAAATTTTTACCATTAAACAAGATGTTAGCTGTAGTTATTTCATATATGTTCTTTATCAGGTGAAAAAGTACACTTTCACTCCTAGGTATTGTCTATGTTTTCAAAGAATAATGGACTCATTATTGTTCTGAACCACTGCAAACTTTGACATTGTATATTTAAAATTATTTGCTTTTTAGACTTCATTATACTTGGCTAGCACTGATACTTTCCTTTGGTTCTTAGTTATATTGAATATTAGGGCCATAGTTAGATATGGATGCCAGATTTTTTGCTAGATTCATTCTGAGAGATTTGCTCATCTAGGTCACAATTTGACCATTCAGATTTTACCAGCAATAATAGAAATGTCTGGACATACTCAATTTTTAGGGTTCTGGAAATAGTGGAAATCTGCTATGCCAACTTTAGAAAGTCCAATGTTATCTGTCCTTTAAATTAAATCTCTTTCCTGATGTGTAGTCCATCTTTCCTACCTCTTCCATTTACAATGGTTTTTGGAAGTTTTGAAATTAGCAATTCAACTCTTTGTAAACAACTTCCTTACATTAAATGTGATGCCAGCTTTTACAAAAAGTTGGTAGAATGCATATTTTGACCACTACACATATATTTTCTTTATTACTGACAAAATACACATACTGAAGAGTGCACAAATAAGTGTAAGCCTTCATGACTATTTGAACACACCCAGAAAGAGCAGAAAACAACACTGCAGGCATTCCAGAAGACCACTCCATGTCCCTTTTTAGTCAACTCCAATGGTAGCTCCCAGTGGTGTGCCTCAGCTAGTTTGAACCAGCTCTTGAGAAATGATAGTTTCATCTTCAGAAGTCTGGTGAAGCAGTTACTAAACACAGCCATTAATAAAAATTAAATTATATCAAGTTTATGTTTTTTAAACATTAAAGCATTTACTTTGGTCAAAACTTTGTTTTGGAAGGTGCTTACAACCTTACTGTAACCAACTGCATACAAGAGCAGTGCGTGAAAGGTGGTGGCAAGTGGCTGCTTTTATGTGACACAACTCTCCTTAGAGTTCTGTCCTAGCCCATTTTATTTTTGAAACCATGGAGCTGCTGTACAGTCCCGTGGGAGCTTAGAATCTGGTGATGGACTCCACAAGACGTGGCAGCGAAAAGGGCTTGAGGAAAAGGCAGATGCTCTGGGGTTCAGGTTCTGCAGGTGACACCCAGGTTCTCAATGGCCCTACCAGGCTCGTGCTTTATTTCTTCTCCTCCATCCTCCATGCCACATTCCTGAACGAATCTGAGCTCATGAGGCGTCCTGGAACTCCACTGGGGAGAGAGTGAGAAAAGAAGAGGGCAAGGACTCCAACGACATCGTCGTTCCAACAGACGCCATAATGAGCGACGGTTGTGAGCTCACCTCTCCCGCTCTCGGAAAGCGCCCGCTCCCGCGACCCTTGGCGTGCGGCTCCTGCCCGCAGCGTACGCGACGCCGGTGGCGCCGCGGCGTCGGCGTCGGTGACGTGACGTCAACGGCCCGATCCGGCGGCGCGCGCCCTGCGGTCGATGCCGCCGCCCGGGGGCGCAAAGGCCGGGCCTTTTCTTTCCGCATAAATGTCTGCTTGTGAAAGGGCGAGGCTGGAGTCTGGGGAGTTTGCGGGCTTCCGTCTTGAAGGAAGTCTGGCAGGCTCGGGATTTCCAGCCTCCTCAGGCAACTAGTTTTTCACCTTACGGCCAGCCTCGCCAAGGCCAAACCACCCAGTGACCCGGCTTCCAGCAGCCTCAGCAGGTACGCGGCGAGGGGCCGCCCTCGGCAACGTCAGCGTTTTGTGCAGACCCCGGGGGAGGCAGCCTCACTTTTCAGTTCGTTTTTCCGCAGCGTCACGGCCTCCATGGTTGTGCTGCTTTTGATGCAGGCTCTGAGGCAAACCGCCCTTTCCCAACACCCCCTTTCTGCTGCTGTCCCCGATTTTAAAATACTGTATGGCTAAAGGGTTTGAAATGTATATCAAGTTAATCCTTGAAGGATACAACCACAAAACATTGGTCGTGGTGGTGGAAAGTGACAGATAAACTTGGACAAATTAAAGGTGATATAATATCCACTTCCCAGGATTGCTAGGAGGGTTAAAAGTAGGTAAATAAGTAAAATCCTTAACTATTTTCCTGTTAATACAAGTATTCACTGCATGTGACCATTATCTTGTACCTATGTAAACTTCAGGGGAGGATCTGATAGATCGTTTTTGTTTTAGCACCAAGTGAGGGTTGCATCCTTTCCCTACTCGTTTCTTGAAGTAGCCCACATATCCGCCTTCCTGCCTGTTGTTGTCACTTTTCCCACGATGTCCTATTTGTGTTAAATCCCCTTTCTTGTTGACTCAAGGACACCATCCCAGCAGTTTCCTCTCTACCAGTCATACTCACTTTTCATTGCATCGTCTCGACAGCCTGTGAATTAGTTTCCTAGGGCTGCCTCATGGTGAACTTGGTGGCTTAACATGGAAATTTATTCTCTCACATTCTGGAGTCCAGAAGTCCAAAATCAAGGTGTTGATGGGGTTGGTTCCTACTGGAGGCTCTTTGGGAGAAGATGTGGCATGCTTCTCCCCTAGCTTGTGGTGGTTGTTGGTAGTTCTTGGTGTCCTTTGGCTGGTAGTCTCATCACTTATCTCTGCCTCTGTCTTCACATGACATTTTCTCCTATGTATGTCTGGGTCTCTGTTTTTTCTTCATAAAAGGGTCTAGTCATTGGATTGGGGCCTGCTGGAATCCGGTATGAACTCAACTTGGTTATATCTGCAAAGACCCCATTTTCAAATAAGGTCACACTCACAGGTTCTGGAGTTAGGACTGGGATACATTTTTTGGGGGAAGACACAGTTCAACCCATAACGGCGTACAAACTTGTTATTTTTCTCATCAGGACAAACCCTTTTCTCTTGTCTGTATTTTCTCCCTTCTGTTATACACTATTTTTTTACTCCCTTTTGTAGCAGCATTTCTCTAGAGTGCTTATACTCAGTTCACTGTTTCTACTTCCTTTCTGAGAAGTCTGTTTTGAACTTAAGTCAGGCATTTACCTCAATCACTGAATTGAAATTGTTGCTGTTCTTCGGGTCACAAATGATCTACCTCCTTGTTGTTAAGTCCAGTGGTCACTTATTAGTCTTCCTTTTACTTGACCTAGCATTTGACACAGTTTATCACTCAGTCCTCTGTGATAGTTTCTTCACTTTGCTTTCAATATATTCCCTTTTGGTTTTACATTTTGGCTCATTGGCCACTGTTCTTAAGTCCTCCTTTCTCAGATTTGATGATTTTGATGGAATTTCTTTGGCAATACATTCTCTTCAGAATTCTTTTAATGCTTTCAGTTTTGTAAATTTAATCTTGATTTCTGCATCATTTTGCTTATAACATCAATTTTACACAAAATATTATGCCACAATTAGTATAAGAAAAATTTTTTTTTTTTTTGAGTTGGAGTCTCACTGTCACCCAAACTGGAGTGCAGTGGCCACTCCTGGCCACTGCAGCCTCGACCTGCTGGGCTCTGGCGATCCTTCCGTCTCAGTCTTCCAAGTAGCTGGCACTACAGGTGCGCGCTACCATGCCCGGTTAATTTTTGATTTATTGTAGAGATGAGGTCTCGCCAAGTTGCCCAGGTGGGTCTCGAACCCGCGGGCTCAGGCAATCCACTCACCTCAGCCTCCCAAAGCACGGGATTACAGGCTGAGCCACTGAGCCCGGCTAAGAAAATTTTAAATGGGAATATTTTGCAATGGCCTTTGGCTTAAGTTCTATTATATATATATACTTTTTTTTCCCTATTAGCATCAACAGTTTCCAAAAGACCATTGTGTTCTTCCTTCAAATGGCATCAAATTATCTTTCCTAACTCATATTTGACTATGT
>CAUYQG010271716.1:0-22225 GCA_963574415.1 Tarsius wallacei | reverse complement strand
ACTTGTCACTTAGACACATTTGATCAGGTACCAGTTGTGTGACTAAGAAGTTTGCTGAGGCTGGGCACCATGGCTCACACCTGTAATCCCAGCATTTTGGGAGGCTGAGACAGGAGGATTGCTTGAGCCCACGAGTTTGAGACCAGCCTGGGCAACATAAGGAGACCCTGTGTCTGCAAAAAATAAAAAAATTAAAATTAGCCAGGCATGGTGCTACAAGCCTGTAGTCCCAGCTATTCAGGAGGCTGAGGTGAGAGGATCGCCTAAGCCCAGGAAGTCAAGGTTACAGCAAGGCATAATTGTGCCACCGCAGTCCAGCCTGGGTGACAGAGTAAGACTCGTGACTCAAAGAAAAAGCTGAGTGCCCCTCCATCGGTTATCTTCTAATGATGCCCTCCAGACCAGCAAGTGTCCTTCCCTGCTTTTCCACGGAGAGAAGCTGCTGGCCATGTCTCAGGGTCTGTCCCCTAGAGATCACCCAGACACTGCAGGGCTGGGCGATGCTGTCCTCTCCACTGGTAATGGCAGACACTGTCAGATTTCCACTCTTCCGCCTCTAGGAAAGCCAGATGCCTCTTGCTCTGGCTGCCAGTCTCAGGGGTGTGGGGATAAACCTTGTGTCCCTTGGGTCTTGGTGGCAGGCTACCACCCAAGAAGTCTCTGTCTTGAACTAGACAGAATGGGGATTTTTGTCCGGGGGCACTCACACTGACAAGCTTCTGGCAATATTTAGCTGCGTTCTTCATAGAAGGTGCATCTTCTGGTTTGTTCTTCCTAGGGGCGTTTCGTTACACAGTTTTGCTCCCCGTCAAGGGAACGGTAAGCCAAGGGTGATGCGCATCCACCCGGTGCTTGGAGACCTGTGGAAGCCGGATTCCTGCAGATGCACTGTGTTCTGCTTTTCCAATAAACACGAGCAGCGGTTTCAGCCACAACAATGAGGTGATGATGAGTGTTACTTTGGGGTCAGGAAGATCTCAGGATTTCCAGCTCTGGCCTGGAAGAGTGATTTAGGTCCTTTGGGGAACGCCTGTGAGTAACACCTGGGGCATTGGGGAGACTGATTTCCAGCCTGCTCTGCTGTCCCTGTCTGGCTGTGGCTTAACCCTGTCCCTCCTGGGGTCCCATCTCTCAGCACACCGGCAGAAAAGCAATGTTTCCTGCCTTGATCCTCGCAAGGGACACACAGCACCATTAATCAGTGTCTTCAGAGGCAAACTGAGATCTCTGGCCAAAGGGGACTCCCCAGGTTCTCGTTATCGACTGGTTTGTCATCTCACTGCAGTCTTTGTCACCTACTAACTGCACTAGTGGGAATATGTTATGCTTCCCACTTCAAGCATTACTCAGACTGACACACTTTAGCCAGCCTGTGCAAGCCCTATCTCCGAGACGCAGGCCATGGTTAGTTTCCCTATGTGGCAGGAGGAGACCAAGTGATTTCCAAAGTCACAGGATAACAAGAGGCAAGTGGAAGCTAGAATCTTCAAACCACAGTCCCCAGGAGTCAAGCCAGGAGCACGTGGGCCATAGCTGATGTGAGTTCAAATTCTTGATCTAAGCCATGATCAAAAACCCAGGAAGTGCATTTATCTAATGATGACACTGACATAGCCAAAAAACAGACATAGGATAACAGAGGCTGAAGTCATAGCCTTGCCAGAACTCATAGAAAAATCTCAGTAACAAATTGGGGACGAGAGGGACCTCTGAAATCTTAATGGATCTTGACCTTAATTGCATCCAATGACCCTGAACTCATAAAGCCCGTTAGGCTTCCAGGCTAGCAAAAGCTAGCTACTCCTTCCCTGTCTGATGAAGCTGGCCCTACCTTGCTTAAGGATCGTATCATGGTGTTGCCTGAAATAGTTACTTTGTAGGAAGAGTCCAGCGATGCTTCACCCCCCGGGACTAGCTAGTGATTTGCAGGACTCCAGTGCAAAAATAACAATTCAGAGCCCCTTGTTAAAAACTTATTGAGAATTCTGAGGCAGCCAACAGCAGAGCATTAAACCAAGGATGGGATGACCCTTCCAAGCACAAGGCTGTGTGTGACTGCACTGGTCACGGGCCCATGAACCTGACCTTGCCTGCACTCTCAAGCCAGCCCAGTGACCCATTTCCCCTTTACCTCTAGACCTGTAATTAGAGTGATAGCCCATAGCAAAAGTCACCAAGTCACACCAGAAGAATGCTTACACACCAAAATACCTACAAGATTTTGCTAATGTATCTTGGCTAAAGCCTAAGGATTATTTGGTGGGAAGGGATATTTCATGTGTCTCTGAGATGAGAGAGGAAGAAACCTATGTTTAGATCGTGCACAATTTATTTATATGGGTCCATTTGACAGAGCTTCTGGATTCACTGTGCTAGCTAGCTCAAGCAGCTGCAAGTGGTTCTAAATGTTTGCCCAGTTGCTTGAAATATGGACTCAGTGGTAACCTATGCTGAATTAAGAGACGATGCTGGAAATTGCTAGGTATGATTTAGACAAAATGATCCAAAGTATTAGAAAGGTTCAAATTGCAACCCAGTCACCTAGAACCTGACTTGGCACCTGAGAAGACCTGAAACACACTTACTTTAAAAAGTATTATGTTGACATCCTTGAAAATCACAAAGTATCCAGCCTCTGAAGGTCAGAGATAGATGTGGGAGATGCTATTAAAATGAATTCTCAAGCCAGCGCAGTGACTCACGTCTGCAATTCCAGGACTTTGGGAGGCGGAGGTGAGAGGATTGCCTGAGCCTAGGGGTTTGAGACCAACCTGGGCAACTTGGTGAGACCTCATCTCTACAATAAATAAACTAGCTGGGTGTTGTTCCAGCTACTTGGGAGGCTGAGGCAGAAAGCTTGCCTGAGCCCAATAGGTTGAGGCTGTGGTGGCTGTGAGCATGCCTCTGTACTCCAGCCTGGGTGGCAGAGTGAGACACCAACTAAAAAAATAAGAGGTCCCCAGCCTTCATGTGGATCATGGAGTCTTGGGGTACAAACACAATGTAGCAGTGCTCAACTTCCAGAGTCAAAGTGGGTGTGTTACCCGTAAAAGGAAGCCAGGCCAAAGAGGTCATCCAGATGATTGACCATGAGGTTCTTGGACGGAAAACTAGATGGACCTCTTAACAAGGACCAGACTGATGTGTATAACCAAAAAAGAAAGAGTAGAGAAATCTAGGCCTGACAAACAGAAGCCTGAATCGAGTTTCTACTTATGGGAGAGTCATAGCTCGTTAACCAATTCCAGGACCTAGGACAGTTCATAGAGCCCCTTGATTAAAGGGAGACCAGGAATCCTTGAAGAAAGACCCTATGGCGACTTCTAGGATGTGTAAATCTCCCTAGACTTCTGAAAAGGGAGCTGCAGGTGCTCACCAGTGGGCAAGGGAAATCCTAAAACCTTTGTGAGGTTGTTGATACTGGTGCTGAGCTATCACTGAAACATCAGTCAGAGAGGATGCTTCTGGGATCAGATAGTAAATGGTGTTCTGGCAATCCCCCTCACATTAAGTCTCATGGATCTGTAAACCCTTCCTGTGGCTATTTCCCCCAGTTCCTGAGTAGATGGTTAGAACAGACATTCTTGGCATCTGACAGATGCCCACATTGGCTCTCTGAACCATGGGGTTAAGGTTATTGTGTCAAGGTCAAGCAGAAACCTTGCAACGTCTATTCTTTAGTAAGGCTAAAATAGATAAATAGTAAATAAAATGCAATCCAGAAGAAAAATATAACCAAACAGAATGTGAATAAAAAGTAATTATAAAAAAGGAATAAGCCGGGCTCGGTGGCTCAGCCTGTAATCCCACGCTTTGGGAGGCTGAGGTGAGTAGATTGCCTGAGCCCACGGGTTCGAGACCCACCTGGGCAACTTGGCGAGACCTCATCTCTACAATAAATCAAAAATTAGCCGGACGTGATAGCGCGCGCCTGTAGTTCCAGCTACTTGGAAGGCTGAGGCGGAAGGATCGCTGGAGCCCAGCAGGTGGAGGCCGCGGTGGCCGGGAGCGGCCACTACACTCCAGTCTGGGTGTCAGAGTGAGACTCCAACTCAAAAAAAAAAAAAAAAAAGGAATAAGATGGGAATTCTGCGGCCAGGCTCGGTGGCTCAGCCTGTCATCCCAGCACTTTGGGAGGCCAAGGCCAGTGGATTGCCTGAGCCCATGGGTTCGAGACCAGCCCAGGCAACTTGGCAAGACCTTATCTCTATAGTAAATTTAAAAAATTAGCCAGGCATGGTAGCGCATGCTTGTAGTTCCAGCTACTTGGAAGAATGAGGTGAAAGGACTGCCAGAGCCCAGCAGGTCAATGCTAGGGTGGCTGTGAGTATGCCACTGCACTCAGCCTAGGCAACAGAGTGAGACTCCAACTCAAAAAATAAAAAAAATGATGGAAATTCTGGAGTTGAAAAGTACAATAACTGAAACAAAACAGTCACCAGAGGGGCTCAGCAGTAGATCTGAATAGACAGAATAAAGAATCAGTGAACTTGGAGACTATCCAGGCCAAGAAATAGAAATAAAAGAGAATGAAGAAAAATGGACTTGGCCTGGGGTTCATGCCTAAGATCCCAGCACTTGGGGTAGCCAGGAGTTTGAGACCAGCTTGGGCCTAGATCCTGGCTCTACACAAATTATTTAAAAAGTAGCTGGGTACAGTGGTACATGCCTGTAGTCCCATCTACTCAGGAGGCTGAGGCAGGAGGATCACTTAAACCCAGGAACTTGAGGCTACAGTGAGATATGATCATGTGACTACACTCCAGCCTAGGTGACAGACCTTGTCTGAATTTAAAAAAAGAAAAATGGACAGAGCCCCAGAGACCAGTAGGACACCACCAGGTGGACCAACATACACACATTGAAAGCCCCAGAAGAAGAGGAGAAAAGGAAAGGACCAAAGTAGGTTAGGGATTGCCAGGTCCTGGGGGTGAGCTGGGAATGGGTACAGGGTTTCTTTTGGAGTGATACACATGTTTCAGAATTAGAGAGTGGTGATCTTTTACAGCATTGCGAATATCCTAAAAACCACTTATTTGTATGCTCCAAAATGGTCAAAAGAGTGAATTTTTATGTACAAATTTTATCTTATAAAAAATAATTATCTTAGTTCTTCCTGCCTTCCCTCCATCACTACACACACTCACTGGATGCAGTTTACCTAGCACCAAGGTCTTGGGTTACTCCAATCTGGACATTCATCTCATAGGGGCAGAGTGATGCAGCCAACTCATGATCCTTTAGTGGGAAGCAGAATTCGTTGGAAAAAAATGATAACCAAAAACTTTCATTCTTTGGCCTCTTCCCTGAGCCCTCAGCAAAAGCCACAGACAAGTTCATTAGAGTTTTGCCCCTTTGCTACATGCAGCCTTCAGGGCCAAAGCCAACAAGACCTGTAGGCACCAGGGGCTGGTGAAGCAGGGAGAAAAGTAAGGGACTTTCTAACCCTCCCCACTCTCCCGAAAAGTACTCTCTGGGCAGCCAAGAAGTGACTTTGCTACATGGCCATCTTCTTGTGTGTTGGTTGTGCAAGGCAGGGAGCCAATGGTACTCTATGAGGATGTTTTTATAAACCTACAGACTGGAAGATACAGAATCTCACTCTGTCCCCCGGGCTGCCTTTTGCCTTGGCCTCTCTTTGTCCACTTCTATCCTTGAAAATCCTATTCAAGTTTCAAAATCTTGCCCAAATTATGCTTCACACTCCCTATAGCAACTGCGGTAACCCTTTAAAACTGTATAGTTTGGAAGTGAGTAGCTATTGAGACTTGGGCTATTCTGTCCAAGCCCAACTGGAAAGTTTGGCTAAGTATCATTTCTTGAAAATTGTGGTAAAAAACACATCATGGCCAGGCTCGGTGCTCAGCCTGTAATCCCAGCACTTTGGGAGGTCGAGGCGAGTAGATTGCCTGAGCCACGGGTTTGAGACGAGCCCCGGCAGCAACTTGGCGAGACCTCGTCTCTATAATAAATCAAAAATTAGCCAGGCATGGTAGCGCGCATCTGTAGTTCCGGCTACTTGAAAGGCTGAGGTGGAAGGATCGCCGAAACCCAGCAGGTCGACGCTGGGGTGGCCATGAGTGTCACCAGCCTGGGCGATGGAGTGAGAGACTCCAACTCACAAAAATAAAAATTTAAAAACCCCACATAATATAAAATTTACCATCTTAGCCATTTTTATGTGTACAGTTCAGTGGTGTTGAGTATATTTACATTATTGTGCAATGACTGAGCATCACTGGAAGCTTGGATTAGTAAAGTCTTTCCAAACCCCTCAACTGAAATCAATCACTCCTTCCTCTGTGATCCTCTGGCATCTGGGGCACACTTTCATTCTTGAGTTGACCACATTTATTTCTGCTGAGCACTTGTGTCTGTCCCTGTCAGTTTGTGGGCTCCTTGAGAGCAGGGCTTGTGGCTCATTCATCTCTGGTCCTCACAGCCAGCAGAGGTGACACTGTTCGTCAAGGAAAGGAGGGAGGGGTGAAGAAAGCCACATCACATACCTAGTCTTCCAGCATTGTAGGATCTGGAGACATAAAGCAAAGGAGACAGAGAATGACTCTCTTCAGCATTCACGTTTCCTCTTCTTCTGCATTCTGACCTCACATCTTGCCTCAGCCCTGGCCAACAGCAAGGGCCAGGGGAATTATTCCTTGGATTCCAGGGTCTTGTCAGTTGCTGGTTTCAAGAAAAACCCTACTCCAGAATAGTTTCTTCCATGGCTTCTAGCAATTGAACTGCCACGATTCAAAGCTGTTTGTCCCGTGTGTAAACGTTCAGACTGGGCGTGGTGGTTCATGCCTGTAATCCCAGCATACTTTGGTAGGCGAGGTGGAAGGGTTGCTTAAACCCAGGAGTTTGAGACCAGCCTGGGCAACATAGCATGACTCTGTCTCTATAAAAAAAATACAAAAGTTAGCCAAGCATAGTGGCGCACACCTATAGTTCCAACTATTTGAGAGGCTGTGACAGGAGGATTACTTGAGCCTGGGAGTTGAAGCCTGCAGTGAACTATGATTGTGCCACTGCACTCCAGCCTGGGGGACTGAGTGAGATTCTATATCTTCCAGTCTGCAGTTTTATACAAAACATCCTCATATAGTACCATTGACTCCCTGCCTTGTACAACCAAGACTTTTGAATGCTGGAAACAGGATGAAACTGCCACTTTAAAAATGCCAGACAACCCTCAAGAAGAGGGCCATGTAGTAAAGTCACTTCTTGGCTGCCCAGAGAATACTTTTTGGGGAGGGGGCAAGCTAAGAAATCCCCTTGCTTTTCCCCATCTCACCACCCTCTGGGTGTCTATAGGTCTTGTTGGCTTTGGCCCTGAAGGCTGCACGTAGCAAAGGGCTAAAACTCTAATGAGCTTGTCTGTGGCTTTTGCTAAGGGCTCAGGAAAGAGGCCAAAGAATGAAACTTTTTGGTTATCATTTTTTTCCAATTAATCCTGCTTCCCACTAAAGGATCATGAGTTGGCGACATCACTCTAACTCTTTTGAGATGAATGTCCAGAAGCCAGATGCCTGGGCATGAGCTAGATGGCCTGGCATTTCATTTCTTCCTGTCCAGTAAAATGAGAATATTTAAACCAGACACAGAAATGTCCCTTTCTTTTATTAAAAACATGTCTTTATTGTGAGCTGGGTACGCTGGGCATGGACTTCAATATTTCTAGACCTTTGAATGCTGGAAACAGGATGAAACTGCCACTTTAAAAATGCCAGACAATTACATAATGTGACTCTGGACCAGTGGTTCTTGACCCTGGCTGCCCATCAGGAACAACTGGGAGCTGTAAATACACGAGTGCCTGCCAACCACCCCCCTCCTACCTGAATGGGGCTTTAGCACAGGCATTAAGAACAAAACAACGCAAAGCAATGCAAAACAAATCACCTTCTACATGATGGTGATATGCAGCCAGGGTTGAAAAGTCACTGCTTCAAGGGTACAGGAAGTTATTTCTCTCCAGAATAAATACTCTCTTTAGGAAGAAATTATTTGGGGAGTCTCCTTCGCAAGAAGATATAAGTTAAGGCACTTGGAGTAGCTCTGAATATTTAAACTGATCCAATGAAAATACTTTAGACTGGTATATTAATTAACTGTTGCTGTTTAATAAGTTTCCACAAACTTAAGCGGCTTAAAACAACACACATTTATTAACTCATAGTTTCTATGGCTTAGGAGTCTAGGCACAATGTACCTGGATTCTCTGCATCAGAGTCTGACACAAGACTGCAATCAACATATTGGCTAGGGCTGGAGTCTTATCTGAAGGCTCAACTGGGAAGGATCCACTTCCAAGTTGACATGATTTTTAGCAGGATTCAGTTTCCTGCAGGCTATTGAACTGAGGCCCTGAATTTTTTGCTATCTGTTGGCTTTCTTCAGGGCCTTGCCTGTTGGGCCTCTCCAGCATGGCTGCTTGCTTTGTCAAAGCATGCAAGTGGAGAGTGCAATAGAGAAAGTCTACAAGCAAAAATGTAAATCACAATCTTATGTAACCTAACCGAGGAAGTGACAACCTATCACCTTTGCATATTCTGCTGGTTAGAAGCAAGTTACAGGTCCCAAACATGCCCAGAGGGAGGGCAACATACAAGGACATGAATACCAGGAACTGGGGGTCTGTGGAAGCCAGCTCGGAGTTGGCCTGCCACAACTGGGCTTTCATAATTAAATTTAATAGTATGAAAGCATGTCCTATGGTGAGGAGGAAACATCTCTACAGGCACATTTTTATAACTGTGTCTTGTGAAAGGGCCATTATGCAAAGTGACCCCCAAATGCCAAGATACTAAAGAAAGAGGCAGATAAATCCAGCTTGTCATTATAGGATGGTTTTATTGGGAAACTTACAGACAGAAATGCGATCTTGGTGACTGCAAGACAAGTAGATTCCTGTGCCATTACCCCCCAGACTGGGGGATTATATACCATAGGAAAAGGATATACATGCTTTAGAGGGGATGGGTGGGATGACCTAAGGGCAGGACTTACAGTAAGTATGTGCTCATACAAAAGGAACAATAGATAAACTGAAAATCTCAGAGGCATTCCCAGAGCCAGAATTAATCAGAACATGGCGGATTCGCTTCCAAGATGGCGTTACTTTAGTCTCCACACACTGTCTTTACTGTCTCCATCCCACCGTCACTAGCGGTTTGGTATTTTTATAGGGGACAACTGGCAACCTTGGAGGTAACCATAAAGCACAGGAGCACTGGTAAGTCTCCCATTATCTCCTTGGTGTAGCCCAACATCCAACAGAAGTCCATAAAATTCTATAGAGGCCGGGCTCAGTGGTTCAGCCTGTGATCCCAGCACTTTGGGAAGCCGAGGTAAGTGGATGCCTGAGCACACAGGTTCGAGACCAGCCTGGGCAATTTAGCAAGACCTCATCTCGACAATAAATCAAAAAATTAGCTGGGCGCAGTAGCACACACCTGTAGTTCCGGCTATGTGGAAGGCTGAGGAGGAAGGATTGCCGAAGCCCAGCAGGTTGATGCTGGGGTGGCGGCCATGAGCGTGCCACTGCACTCCAGCCTGGGTGACAGAGTAAGACTCCAACTCAAAAAAACAATTTTTTTTTCATGGAAAGCACAGAGAAATCCAAGGTAAAAGACAACTCTAAAGATTCTGTAGGCCAACTCCAATCCACACTCCAATGCTTTCTCTAAATAACCCTCTGTTTTGGTCAGTTATGGCTGCTGTAACAGAATATCACAGACTGCACAGCTTACACAATAAACATTTACTTTTCACAGTTCTGAAGGCTGGAAGTCCAAGATCTGGTTTGCAGAATTCTATCATCGTGTCCTTGCAAGACAGCAGAGAGATAAGAAGCAATTTCTCTCCTTTAAGGACACTGATCCCAGCACAAGGGCTCCACCCTCATGACCTAATGACCTCCCTAATTACCTCCAATACCATCACACTGGGCGTTAGGGCTTCAACATAGGAATTTGTGGGGGACAAAAACCTTTAATCCATAGCACCCTCTCTTTGTTGGCCATCCAGCCTCCTTGAGGAAACTTCCAGTGATTGAGAGAATGCTTCACAGAAGAAAGCCATCGCTGTGAGAGGCTCAAGTACAGTGCCGAGTTTTATTCTTGTTCCTCGGAAATGCTTTCTCTATGATGCTATGGAGTTGATTTTGCTTCTCTGCACTGGTTTCCCCATCAGTAAATTTAAAATCAAGCAATCAGTCTATCTACTATCATCTTTACATCTGTATTGCTTTCCAACATGGCTCTTGAAAATAGGTCGAGAGCACTGATTTTTGTCCTACACTTGTTCAAATGCATAGATCGCTTCCAAAGAGCAGCTTTACCTAAATCCCACATTGTCACTTGCAGCCTGTGTTTAAGACTGGTTTTCTTTGCAAAGTGGATGCTGCTTCGGATTTCCCAAGGCTGTTGCTTTCGCTGGAGTTGAGAACTCAGACCCAAGTGTTTCGTTTGGAAGAGGCAGGCTGTTGCAGATCTCTGGGTTACCTGATACAAAGCCAAGTGGAAAGTTTTTCAAAGCATCAGCTCGAGGAAGGGCTGGCCTGGCCTCCACGGCTCCCGTCCGGGTAACCCCGTCAGCATCCCAACGGCATAGACCCTTCAGATCCACCCAGTCTGCCTGTTGCCAAGGACTATACACACTGCAGGGGGACATCAGAGAGGAAAGCCACACATCTATTTGAGAAAAACGGTTTGTTTTAAAATTTTCCATTTTTTTTTTCCTTGTTTTGATCACAAGCATCAGTGATGATGAGCAGAACATTTGTCCTGGCACCACTACAGGATTTCCATCCTGTGAACTCTGCACCCCAGCCATCAAGGGCCAGGGCACCCGCAGTCCCTCCTCACCTCCACACCATGACTGATGCTCTCTCTGTGGCAGGCAGCGGGGTCACAGATGGGGGTAGGGGACATGTGGGGTGAGGAAGTTTTCAGCTCAGGACAAGTATGAAAGTATGACAGGCTCCTCCCATACCCCTAACTGGCATCACCTAGAAACTCTCTCTGCCAGGCCGGGCGCAGTGGCTCAAGCCTATAATCCCAGCACATTGGGAGGCCGAGGCAAGAGGATTGCCCGAGCCCGCAGGTTCGAGACCAGCCTGGGCAACATGGTGAGACCTCGTCTCTACAAGGAATAAAAAAATTAGCCAGGCGTGGTAGTGTGCACCTATAGTTCCAGCTACTTGGAAGGCTGAGGCGGAAGGATCACTGGAGCCCAGCAAATCGAGGCTGCAGTGTCTGGGAGCGTGCCTCTGCACTCCTGCCTGGACGATAGAGTGAGACTCCGACTCAAAAAAAAAAAAAAAAAAAGAAAGAAAGAAAGAAAGAAACTCTGCCCTAAACATCCTATGTCGGTCATGGTGATATGTTTCCGACCCAGGCCTTCGGCCATTTTTCCATTTTATTTTGCAGTGAGACTTTTCTTTTCTTTTTTGAGACTTTTCAAGGTTTGGATTCCTGTCCTTTGTTTTCAGGGTGGTGGTAAAAAGGAATATTATAGCCTACCATTCAGAGTACCCCAAAAGTAACTAGACAGCATTTCACAAAGAACCGTTTCCCATCTCTGAGAAAGAGGCTTCATGCTTGGCCCATTCTGACCATTTGGGTGTCACGTACCAAGTGCCGACAAGCCAGTGGGTTGTATACATCATTTTCTGGTCCTCAGATTATCAAGTATCAGTGAGGTCTTGGGGTGGAGTCACCTGTTCTTTCCTGTTTCCTCAGGCTGCAAACATTGAACCCCTCCTTTCTGCTTTTCCTTCCAAAATACTGTGACTGATACATACAGATGTTTCTAGAACTTTCTTTTCTTTTCTTTTTTTTTCACTTTATCACACTAACTGTTCAGAGTGCGGGTGACAGGTTTTTATCTCACTAGGAAGAGGCACACACGATATTTAAAAAGACAAGCACATTCCGGTATCTCCCTGAGCATATCACGATTTCTCTCAACCCATGAACTCTGAACTTTCTTTTCTTTTCTTTTTTTTTTTTTGAGTTGGAGTCTCACTCTGTCGCCCAGACTGGAGTACAGTGGCATGCTCCCGGCCACTGCAGCCTCGACTTGCTGGGCTCCAGCGATCCTTCCGCCTCCGCCTTCCAAGTAGCTGGAACTACAGGCACGTACTACCACGCCTGGCTAGTTTTTGATTTATTGTAGAGACGAGGTCTCGCCAAGTTGCCCGGGTGGGTCTCGAACCCGCGGGCTCAGACAATCCACTCGCCTCAGCCTTCCAAAGTGCTGGGATAACAGGCTGAGCCACCGAGCGCAGCCAAACTCTGACCTTTTCTATAGTGACGGATTTTTTTTTTTTCTCCGTGCTTTCATGCTTCCCTATTGGTTAAGTCACGTGCATAAATTGACACTCTTCAGAATAGAAGGAGGCCCTTGTTTCAAGATAAGAAAAGTCTTCATCATCTCAGCTTGGAATTTCTCTGCCACTTCTCTGCCAACTTCTCAACTAGACCCACTGAATCCCTTCTTCCGTTCTTTCAGTAGATTTGGAGGATAAGCCTTGCTGAGAAACAGAGACCTGTGTGTTATTTCCAGCCTTCTATTTCAGAGAAGTAGCACTTAATTTATCATTCCAGCCTCTCTCATCGAAGCTGGATACATGCTCCCTTCCCAGAATGCTCCAGTGTGCTGGTTTGGAACATAAAAATAGCCTTCTCCCCTGTAGGGGACAGGTCCTGATTAGAAATCTTAAATTCTCTTTCAATTTTATTTTCCATGGAAGGGACTAGATTTAAAACTGGGCAGTTGGCAAACAGCCGCATGACTTTCCAGCTTGCTGGCCACGATGTCTCATGAGAACAACTCAAATGCTCACAGAAATCTTTCGTTTCAGGAGATTAGTGGGAGGTTGGAGTGGCTCCATCCGTCTCTATCCCATGATCCTGCTAACAAGGTTGCACACACCTCAGTGCTCAGTGATTAACGCAAATGACTCCCAGTGCCCGGTAGGGCTTGGAAGTTTGCCATGTTGTTTGCCCTCCAGACTCCCTGATAATTGTTCTCTGTGCTGTCTTTAAACACCCATTTCTAGTCTCGGGCTGAGGGTTTGGTGATCTGGAATAAGGCTGCCCCAGCCCATGCTTGAAGCTCCAGTTAATCCATTCTGAACCATGATGTCTCAGAGACAGCCCATTGAGTTCTTCAACAGCTGTTTATTGGGCACCTACTGTGTACCAGGCCCTGTGCCGGTTCTGGCTGCCAGTGATGACCATGACAGGCATTCTTCCTTCTGATGTGGAGTCAAACTCTCTCTCCAATGGAGAAGAGAGACAATAAACTTGAACTAATCATTATAGTATTTATTTTTATAGATACGGGATCTCACTATGTTGCTCAGGCTGGTCACAAACTCCCGGCCTCAAGCAGTCCTCCTGCTTTGGTTTCTCAAAGTGCTGGGATTATAGATGTGGGCCACCAAGCCTGGCCTAATCATGAGAAATGAGTGCTTTGAATGAAAAAAATGCTGCTGTCAGGGTGGAAACCAAGGGGGGAAATCCGTTTTAATAAATATGTATTTTTTAGTAAGGACAAGGTCTCGGTATGTTGCCCAGGCTGGTCTTGACCTCCTGGGCTCAAGCAATTATCCCACCTCAACCTCCCAAAGTTTAGGGATTACAGGCATGAATCACCATGCCCAGCCAAGGAGGCCTATTTTAGGTAAGACGATCAGAGAAGGTCTTGCTCCGGAAGGTGATCTTTAAAACAGGAAGGCATTAGAGGGAGCCTGCAAATACAGATGGTGCTTCAAGAAAAAGAACAGCTCGGCTGGGCTCAGTGGCTCAGCCTGTCATCCCAGCACTTTGGGAGGCCAAGGCGAGCAGATTGCCTGAGCCCGTGGGTCCGAGACCAGCTTGGGCAACTTGGCGAGACCTCATCTCTACAATAAATTTAAAAAATTAGCTGGGCGTTTTAGTGCGCGCCTGTGGTTCTGGCTATTTGGAAGACTGAGGTGGAAGGATCTCCAGAGCCCAGCAGGTCGATGCTGGAGTGGCTGTGAACGTGCCACTGCACTCCAGCCTGGGTGATGGATTGAGACTGCAATTCCAGAAAAAAAGAACAGCTCACTGGTGTGTGGTGACTGGCTATCACATCTACTGAGCCATCTCTGTGTTTGCCTCCCTTGCCTGCTCCCACATTCGGGTTTCCACCCCCTTCCCCACACCTGTAGGCACCTTGAGAGAATGAACTCTACTTTAGAGGGAGACGGGAGAAAGCCGTGGCTCCTGTGATACAAGAGGAGGTAACAACAATATACTTGACCCTGCTATGGATGTCTCCTTAGATCTTTAGCCTTGACCTTGCCCCTGTCTCTCGTTAGAGTCTCCCCAGGCTCATATCCAGTGGCATCCATGACCTCTTCACATGCTTGTCTAATAGGCATGTCAACTTCAGCAAGTTAAAAACAAAACAATCGCTGGGGGCAGTGGCTCACACCTGTAATCCTGACACTTTGGGAGACTGAGGCGGGAAGACTGCTTGAGCCCAGGAGTTTGAGATAAGTCTGGGTAACATAGCAAAACCTCATCTCCACAAAAAAAAATTTTAAAAATTAGCCAGGTACAGTGGCTCATGCCTGTAGTCCCAGCAATTCAGAAGGCCGAGGAAGAAGGATCTCCTGAGCCCAGGAAGTCGAGGCTGCAGTGAGTCATAAACATACCACTGTACTCCAGATTGGGCAACAGAGCGAGACTCTGACTCAAAAACAAAAACAAACAAACAAAAAACCCAGAACTCTTGACTTCCCACCTGGGACTTCTTCCCTTGGCGATGGCATTGACATTGACCCAGTCTCACAGGTTTAAAACACTCAGAGTCATTCTTGATTCCTTTCGTTTTTTCCTCCCCTTCACTCAACACATCAGCAAGCCCTGCTGACTCGATCACCCTTAGGTGCCCAGAATCCACACGCTTCGCCACTTCTCCCAGGCCACCACCTTGGTCCAAGCCCCAGTGTCTATGCTACTGTGACAACCTCCTACACGTTCCTGACTCTCGTTAGAGTCTCCCCAGTGACTAATTTTCCACAACACAGCCACTGATCCATCCCCTCAGAGCCATCTCGAACCATCCTCCCTGTTCCTGATCCTCACCCTTGCTCACTGCTCTCCAGCCACCCTGGGCATTCTAGTCCTTGGCTACCCAACCTCATTCCTACCTCAGGGCCTTTGCGTTTATATCATTAGTCCTACTGCCTGGAACCCCCTCCCTTTAGATCACCTTCTTCTCCCGTTCTTCATCTTCCTCCTCCTTTAAAATTTGGTTCAGTCGTTCCCTCATGAAGCCTTTCCCTGGGCAATCTCTAATAAATTCCCTAGCCAACTGCATTGCTTTTTCATTCAAACCATGTATTTCTATCTGCAATTCTCTTTTTACTTGTCTATGGTATTTTCTCTCCTCCATTAGAAAATTAACTCCTGGCCAAGCACAGTGGTTCACACCTGCGATCCCAACAATTTAGGAGGCTGAGTCAGGAGGATGGCTTGAGCCCAGGAGTTTGAGGCCAGCCTGGGCAACATAGCAAGACCTCGTCTCTATAAAAAATTAAGAAAATTAGCCAGGCATGGTGGCACATGCCTGTAGTCTCAGCTACTCAAGAGGCTGAGGTGGAAGGACGACATGAACCCAGGAGGTCGAAGCTATAGTGAGCCATGATCATGCCACTGAACTCCAACCTGGGCAACAGAATGAGACTGATGAAAGAAAGAAAGAAAGGAGGGAGGGAGGGAGGGGAGGGAGGGAGGGAGGGAAGGTAGGAAGGAAGGAAGACAGAAGAAAGGAAGGAAGGAAAGAAAGAAAAGAAAAGAAAAGAAAAAAGAGAAAGAAAAGAAAAAGAAAATTGGCTCTGTGGGCACAGGACCCCTGTCTCTTTTGTTTTCTGTTATCCTGCCCAGAACACTGGGTCCATCCGGCCATTCCTCCATCCCATGACAGTGCCTGACATTGTGTTCATTATATGTCTATTGAATGAATGTATACATGGATAAAATACACCATGGAATACTTTTATAACAGTCTTAAAATATATATTAAGAAAGCCTTATCACTCCAATTTTACAGATGAAGAATTGGAGGCTGAGAGACCCAGAGAGATGATCTTCATCAAAATCACACAGTTAAAATATGGTGAAGCCGGGATTCAGGATTCAACAGATGTTCTGACTCTAGTTCTTGCCTCTTTTTTTTAATTTTAATTTTTCTTTATAACTTTTCAGTCGTCTTTGAGTTATAAATTACATGTAATAAGATATACCTATGTAAAGTGCATAGTTTGATGAGTTGTGACAAATATATACACCCATGTAACTACCAGCAAGATATAAAACAAGATAGAGAATATTTCCATTGCTCCCAAAACTAATCTGTGGCACTGGGAAACCACTGATCTGCTTTCTGTTGGTGTTTGTAGTGTGTGTATGTGTGTGTGTGTGTGTGTGTGTGTGTGAGAGAGAGAGAGAGAGAGAGAGAGAGAGAGAGAGAGAGAGAGAGAGAGAGAGGGAGAAAACTGTTTCTCATCACTAAGGCATATGACCTCTCTAAGCTTCAGTCTTCTCATTCATAATATACAGATGATTATAACATAGTACCTTCCTCATAGATGCACATTAGAATAGTTGACGTCTACAAAGTACTTAGAATGATATTCACTGTTGTATTAGCTGCCATAACAAAATACCACAGAGTGGGTGGCTTAAACAACAGAAATTTCATTTTCTCCTAGTTCTGGAGGCTGGAGGTCTCAGACCAAGGTGCCAACAGATTTGTTTTCTGGTGAGGGCTCTGTCCCTGGCCACCTTCTTGGTTCCCACATAGCTTTTCCTCTGTGCATAGGCAGGGAGAGCGTGAGCTCTCTGGTGTCTCCTCCTCGTCTTATAAAGAACACCAATCCCACTGTATTAATACTCAAGTAACCCTCATCACCTGCCAAAGTCTCCATCTCAAAATGTCATCACATGGGGCATGGTGATAATAGCTACATAGACACAACCCTGTCTATGTAGCTATTATCACCACCACAGATCATCCAACTAGTAAATCTCAGAGCTGAGACTTGTCCTCATGGCCCCCAAGACTTGCTCATCCTGTCACCCTAGTCTTCCTCTCTGTTTACCAAAGCCAGCAGAACGATGTCAAGAGTGATCACGGGAAGATGTGTGCTCTTTGTTCGCAGAAGTGGTGGCTTTCCTGGTAGCCTGCATTGTGGTTGTCTCATCTCTGTTCTAGAAAGATCAACTACAACAGTAGAGCGTCCGAGGCTTGGGTCCGTCAGCCCTAGAATGGACTCTGTGACGGGGGAATAATGACAGCATCTAAGCCGTGAGGTCACGAGCCTGAACTTCAGTATTTGTTTGCTCATGGTGACTAGGATTGGCTTTACATGGGGACCCTCCCAGTGAGGGTCTGCAGATCACCGATGTCTCAGTTGCTGCCTCCAGACCCATCAATTTCCTTCATCCCTCTTCGTTGGTCTCTGCATATTACCATTTCTGTGAGACAATTCCAGTGAACCTGGGTGAATAGAAGTCTCTAAAGCAGAAGCCTTTCCTCTAGAGCCACAAAGCAATGTCTTTTATTGATTTAAGGATCCCAGAAAGCAAAGACAATACAGCAGAAGTTTTAAAAAGGCTTGTAATCCCAGCACTTTGGGAGGCTGAGGCGAGTGGATTGCCTGAGCCCGCAGGTTTGAGACCAGCCCGGGCAACTTGGCAAGACCTCGACTCTACAATAAATCAAAGATTAGCCGGGCGTGGTAGCACACGCCTGTAGTTCTAGCTACTTGGAAGGTTGAGGCGGAAGGATGGCCGTAGCTCAGCAGGTCGAGGCTGGGGTGGCTGTGAGCGTGCCACTGCACTCCAGCCTGGGAGATGGAGTGAAACTTCAACTGAAAAAAATTTTTTTTAAAAAAGCCCATTTCTTCTCCCAAGAGATGTGGCTCCTTCAGTAGAAATGAGCTTTCCATCCCAGGGAAAAACCTCATCTTAGAAGGTGCAGAGAGCCCTTTTTACCATCAGAATAGGGCCTAGATTTAATCACTTAATAAAGAAATGCAATGTTTCATGAATAACCAACCTCAAGGCACTCAGAGAACAAAATGGTGCCCTTTCCAAAGAAAAACACTGCTCCAGACATCAGAGAGCTCTTGGGAGACATTAGTTCCTTTTCAAACTAGAACTAAATCAAATGTTTAAAATCTTAATTTAGGGCAGCTGGTCTTATTTGATACTGCCAACTAGTTCTTTCCTTAAAAGGGTACTGTGAACGAAGAAACTGAAGGCTGAAATAAGGTCAACACAGTTTAATTCCCATGTTATTAAAAAGATGTTCAGCATCACTGAAGCATTGCACTCTGGCCTACAATTGTCATAACTTTAGAACTATGTCTAGTGGCTTTGACCTATGTGGAGGCGGCCTCACCAATGCGAGGTCCTGCGTTATATTTACTCTGCACCAGGCTCTGGGTTAAGTGTTTTGTGTATATCGTCTTACTGAATCTTCACAACTGGTCTGGAGGACTTTACAGATATAAAATGGGGGCCCATTTTACAGATAAGGAAAATAAAATCATAAATGCTAACTTCCTCCCATTCACATAGCTAGTTAGTGATGGACTTAGCTTTGTGAACCTTGAGCTGTCTTATTCTCTTACACATCAAGCTAGTTGCCGAGCAGAATGCTAATATGAGCAACTATTTATGGGGCCTTTACGAAGGCGCAGCAGGACGCTCTCTAGGTAGGTAGACAGTCCACATGTTGGAAGATTGTAGAGATGAAGCACTTTAGAAAATAGGTAGGAACTGAACTATGCCATTGAGGGAATCCACTGGGAAGGCTTACCTTCTTAATGGATTTTCTCTTAGATTTAATATTTAACTATAAAGTTCCTCCCACCCCCTACAATGAAATTTAATTTAATTAGTAAATCAACCAGAGAGCAGGGGAAAACATGGAGAAATAAATAACATTGAGTGTGTGTCATATGTGAGAAACAGATACCTGCCAGGTTGATAGAAACAAGCTAAATATATATAGCAGTGAAGCTACCTCAGTTGGGATTCTGTAGTTGCAAGTGATAGAAAACTGATTTCAAACTATGGTAAACTAAAAATGAGACTTTAATGTAAACTAGTTTTTGAATTCCTAATACATTCTCATCTCTTCACTGGTACCCAGGGACAGGGAAGGACACCCTAGCACAGGGTGTGTCAGGGTGTGACTGGCAGGACAGTGGTCACACTGGGAAAGACTGAAGCTAACACCTACATTTTCACCAGATGCACTGGAAGAAGAGGAATCTTGAAGAGGAGGGAGGCTGATGTTTGAGTTCAACATGTAACTAGGACTTGGTTTTACCAAAGTTTCATTCTTCACTTGACAGCATAGAATAAGGAAACCCATTTTGATATGAAAAACCAGCATTACTCCATTACAGACAACTGTAGAAGTTGGTATGAACCCCACGCCCATAGATGCCACCATAATCCTCAGTACATAATTCTCAGAAAGGTCCACAAACATGGATTCTAGCCCTGGGAGTCAGTCAGGGTTGTACTGAGCTGAGAATTGGGGATGGAAAATCATTGCGCCTCGAGGGAAGGACTTCACTGAGGGGCAAGAATGCTCCTGGTGTTTTATAGCACAGCAAGGAGGCTACCCTGAGTCAGGCCATTGAGTTTCCACCTTTGGTAATTCTAGCCATTCAGATTCCACTACAGCCTTTCTTGGCATTACATGAAAAAGCAAAGGAGAAAATCCTTCACTTGAATGTCTGCACATTTAAATAATGTATCTCCTCTCACATGGAGTCTGACGATGAAGTTCGCGAACTCATCCTAGAAAAAGCGCTACACACCCTCATTGCTGAATATCACCACGGTCACCTTCAAGGTACTCCCCTTGGGCAGCTATGCACTGATGCCAGCAGCTAGTCCACCCTTCAAAGCAATTTTGGAACTCTTCTTCTGGAATGGCCATCGGCGCCATCATCATAATACCCTTGATGTCTTCAATGTTAGCAAATGTCTCCCTTTCAATATCTCCTTTGTCTTCAGGTAAACAAAAAAGCCATTGGGGACCAGATCAGAAGAGGAGGGAGGGTGTTCCAACACAGTTGTTTGCACGGTGCTGCCAACGTAGGCGCACGGTGGCAAGTGAGCGAACTTAATAATGATGGCCATTCCAGAAAAAGAGTTCCAAAATTGCTTTGACGGGTGGACTAGTGCTGGCATGGGTGCACAGCTTCCCAAGGGGAGGACTTCTAAGGGTGGTCACAGTTAGTCAGCAATGAGGTATGTAGCATTTTTTTCTAGGATGGTTGGCAAACCTAATCGTCGGATCTCTAATTTTCATTCTTTTGTATTTTGGCTCAAAACCAACTACCAGGGACAGGTGTTTGCTGTCCTTTTCCAGGTGTTCTCTCTCTCCCTGATGACTTTAGGACCATGCTGCCCCCTGCATTTCAGGAGGTGCCGCTTCCCTTTTTCCCCCTCTTAACTTGCTCTTTTTACCACCACTGCGGCAGCTGACTCTGCCACCACCTCCATCCCAAACCAAACAACCGACAAAAAGCCATGAGATTTTACAACGTGACGTCCCATTCTGCCTCTTACAGAGCTTGGGTGTGCACATGGTTTTCCTTCGATTTGTGGGACTCGTACTCTGGACTCTGGGGTTGAATTCTGGGTTCCAGGACCCCCACTCTGGACTCTGGAGTTGCCAGGGATCTTCTATCTGATTTTGAGGGTCGGAACTTAATTTCTCTTCCTCCAGGATGTTACCTCTTACCCCTCTGCCTTAGCACAACTCAAGAGGAATAAGAGCGTACTCTACATTGGTGGGCCAATGTCCACTCCTAATGCATCCAGAACAGTCCGTTCCGAGCTCTCCCCTCACATGTTGCTCAGAGGCGGGACCTTATCTCCATCTTTGACAGCGGGACCTTGTCTCCATCTTTGACACATCAAGAAGTGGCAACTTTATCTCCTTGAGCCTCAGTTTCCACCTCTTGAGATGAACAGGATGGGAAAGAAAACCCATAAGATCTTTTCCAGCGTGAGGACTGTTTGACATAAAGTTTCACACGAGGTGGGTTGAGTTCTCCAACTCCCATGAACAATCAGTTAAGAAAGTAGTATTGAACTGGGGAGGGTCACTTAGTTGCAAAAAAAAAAAAACCCTCAAACATCTACTACAAAAACACAAGAGACCAGGCTCGGTGGCTCAGCCTGTCACCCCAGCACTGTGGGAGGCCGAGGTGAGTGGATTGCTTGAGCCCGCGGGTTCGAGATCCACCCGGGCAACTTGACGAGACCTCGTCTCTACAGTAAACCAAAAAATTAGCTGGGCATGGTAGTGCTTGCCTGTGGTTACAGCTACTTGGAAGACCGAGGCGGAAGGATCGCCGGAGCCCAGAAGGTCAATGCTGAGGTGGCCGTGAGCGTGCCACTGCCCTCCAGCCTGGGTGATGGAGTGAGACTCCAACTCGGAAAAAAAAAACAACAACACAGGAGCCCAGATGAGTCCTTCCACCCCCCTTGGAGAGTGCAGTGAAGGCTGCCAGCCCGAACATTTTCTGTTTGGCCTCTGAAGTTTTCTCCTAGCCCTGGTGCACTGAAGCCAGCTCATGCTGGTGAGCAATGGTCATGTGCCTCTCCCGCCTCTCTGCTTAGGGACTTCATGTTGCTAGCTTGCCGTGAGCCATAGTGGGAGAATTTTACACCATAGAAGTCAGCAAGCCGGGCTCGGTGGCCACCATGAACACTGCGTTCCCCACGGAGCTGACCACAACTACCATTTTCTCTTTTCACATCTCCTTCAATGGTGTCGAGATCGAGGTAGAGATGAAGGAATGATATTTTCTAAGTCTCAGCAATGGGGGGCTTTTCTTGGCAATGCTCTCCAGAAGGTGGGGGTATTTACCTAGAGTGCTTTGTTTCAACGCTGAGCCTCAGGGGAAATTGTGGGCAAGCCAGGCTCCGTGGCTCAGCCTGTCATCCCGCGCCTTGGGAGGCTGAGGTGAGTGGATTGCCTGAGCCCGCGAGTTCGAGACCCGCCTGGGCAACTTGGCGAGACCTCATCTCTACAATAAATCAAAAAATTAGCCGGGCGTGGTAGCGCGCGCCTGTAGTTCCAGCTACTTGGAAGGCGGAGGCGGAAGGATCGCCGGAGCCCAGCAGGTCGAGGCTGTGGTGGCCGG
>CAUYQG010271715.1:0-30652 GCA_963574415.1 Tarsius wallacei | reverse complement strand
ATCAGCCTTGGTAGCTGTGGTCTGTTTTCCATCTGTGTAGTTTAGCCTTTTTCTGGATGCCATATAAATGGAATCATTCAGTGCGTAACATGTGTATTCGGCCCTTTCTCTTTTTTTTTTGAGTTGGAGTCTCACTCTGTCGCCCAGACTGGAGTGCAGTGGCCGCTCCCGGCCACCGCAGCCTCGACCTGCTGGGCTCTGGCAATCCTTCCGCCTCAGCCTTCCAAGTAGCTGGAACTACAGGGGTGCGCTACCACGCCTGGCTAATTTTTTATTTATTGTAGAGATGAGGTCTCGCCAAGTTGCCCAGGCGGGTCTCGAACCCGCGGGCTCAGGCAATCCACTCACTCAGCCTCCCAAAGCGCGGGATTACAGGCTGAGCCACCAAGCCCGGCTTCCGGCCCTTTCACTTAGCACATTGCTTTTGAGATTCACTCATGTTGTTGCGTGCAACAAGAATTACTTCTTTTTATTCTGGAGCAGGATTCCATTTTGTGAATGGACAACATTAAAAAAATTATTTGTTCACCATGTGTTGGTAATTTGGGTTGTTTCCAGTTGTTGGTGATTGTGAGTAAAGAGGTTGTGAACATCCACTCACAGGTTTTTTGTGTGGAAATATGCTTTAGTACCTAGGAGTGGGAGTGCTTGGTTATATGTTAAGTATTTGTGTAACTTTATAAGAAACTGCCAAACTGTTTTCTAAAATGTCCAAACCATTTTCAATTCCTGCCAGCAGTGAATGAGAGTTTCAGTTGTTCTGAATCCTTGCCAGTATTTGGTAATCAGTTTGTTTCGTTTTACTTTATTCTAATCGGTGTGTGAGCTTATATTTCATTGGAAAGTGCCTGTTTTTTGCCCAATTTAGTTGATGCTAGTATTTTAAAATCCCTCACACTTCCTTATAGATTAAGAAGGACTGGACCAGACCATCATATTCCAGACCATCATAATCGGATGAATAGAAAAAGGAACTTAGAATCTTTCTGTCTGGTGGTTCTAATTGTGAGTTCTTCCTTGTGGAGTTCAGGCAGACGTTTGCTGTTGACACATGTGTAGGAGTATGCTGTGTATCAGGAGAGCATATTCGTGCACTGGAGTGAGGAAGTGGGTGAGAGAAGCCTCGTTTGTATGTTTCTCCTAAGAGACAAAGAGCCTGGGAAATCCCTGAGGAAAGCTTTGTTCCAGGATGACTAAGCCGGATGGATTGCTGGTAAAACAGCTTGGGGGGGTACTCAGTAATCCAGGCCTGATGTAACAGGAGTCTGAACAAGGTTCTAGTATTGGTAAAGGCTGGACATGATAAAATAAAATAAAAAAATTTGAAAGAGGAAGGAGATAATAAAAAGGATGATCTAAATTAATAGCCGAATACTGGCATGAGGGTAAAAAAAGGAGTTGACGTACTTGAAACTTAAATAATAAGATGTGATGTACTTCACATTTAAATAATAAGGAGAAAGATCCTAATAGTACAGTGAAACAACATTTTACAAAGTCCCTGTCTTGCTAAATCTAGTGGTCAGGCAATTCCCCAGCTGCATTTTACTTGACTTATCAGTAATACCGACTCAGGCCAATTGACACACGAGACGTTCCCATCTTCTTTGTTCTCTTAATTTAGGATAATACTTCCCTTGAAGCCCCTCTCTTCTACTGGCTGCTACTTCTCATTCTCCTTTGCTGGTTCCTCCTCATCTCCCCCACCTCTAAATACTTATATTTCTAGCCTGAACTTTTTTCTTGGATCTCAGCCTTTCATATCTACCTACCTACGCAATATTTCCATCTGAGTGTCTAATAAACACCTCAAACTTAACATATCCACAATCAAACTTCAGATCTCAAAAAAGCCAAGCCTGCTCCTCTTGTGGTATCCCTCCCTTCTTTCAAATGCTCAGGCACAAAACCTTGAGGTCATCATTGACGTATCTCTTTCTCTCACACCTGACCTCATATCCATCAGCATATGTTTTCAGGTTGACCTTCAAAATCTGCCCAGAATCGACCATTTCTCTCTGCTTCTATTGGACTGTCATGGACTGAATGACCATTCTCTCCTGAGTGGATCGTTGCTCATCTTTCTGATTTGGCCTTTGTCCTCTTAGATCCTTCCTAACAGCAGGAGCTAGAGTAATTTAAAAGGGAAAAAACAGTCAGGTCTTGTTATTCTGTTGTTCAGAACCCTTCAGTGGCTTCTCATCTTATTTAGAGTTCAAGTCCTTGCAATGATCAATGGCTAAAAGACACCACAGCACCAGCCACCTGCTACTGCTCTGTCCCCAGACTGGCTGCTTTATTTGCATTGCCCAATACCAAATGAAACGTGGGGTTCCTTGTTAAAAAACATTATGAAGCACTTCAAGGTGCTGATGGCAGAACATTAATCAAAGTGCAGTGCCCTTCTACGCACATGGCTCTTTGTGACCACATGTCTGCACAGCCAGCCCTACTCTGATCTTGGCTTTTATTACTCCTTCTCTTGCTTTCTCTGCTCCAGCCATAAGGCTTCCTTGGTTTTCTTGAGCATGCCAGTCGGGCCCCAGCCTCACATTCTTTTTCCTCTCTTTGACTTACTCATCCTTAGATACCTGCACAACTCCCATTTCCCTCAGGTCTCTACTCAATAGCCATTGGCAGACATAGGGAAATTGGGAAGGAACTCTTTGGGGGATAATGGATAATACAACAGAGTTTAGTTCTGTATGTATTAGCATTACCATAGAATTGTATTGTGTAGACTTCAGAGATCATTTAAGAGTTCTTATTTCCAGGATTTAAGAAAACTAAAGACAAAAGAAGATAAATGTCTGCCTAAATCTATACAATCACCCATTATGAGTTGAGAGTATGGAATTCAAAATAAAAATCACAGTTAGAAGTTAAGGATACACACCAGAGTAGTGTACCAGTCTGTAAAGTCTTATAAGTACAAACTTTCCAGATTCTAGATACTCATTTTGGAGAAGTGGTTTTAAAAGCAAGAGTTAAAATGAATGAAAGGACATACAGAAAAAAGAGCAAGGGCCTTCAGCCCTCTTCTTTTGGAAATACCCATAGTTATAACTATGATGATTGCTGAAAAAGAAAATAAATAGAGCATTCATTCTGAGACATATGGTTTTGAATTTTGGCTTGTCCGCTTATTCATTTATGCCCGGCAACTGATTCTCTAAGCCTTATTTTCCTAACCTGTAAAAAGGGGATAATAATAATTTTTTTGCCACAGGATTTTATGAAGAATAAATGAGATAACCTATGCAGTGCAGTACGGTATCTAGTATATAGCAAGCACTAAATAAACGACATTTAGTATTTTTATAACTTATAGAAAAAGCTTTTCTATGTCAGAAAATACATAAAGCTACATTTGTAAAAAGTGTTCCCTTTTCCATAGTCCCAACTTTGAATTTAACATTTTCAGTTGCTCCTTTATACGAATGTGACTGCTTATGCTATAATTGTTTGTGGTTTGGTTGAGGGGAAGTTACACCATGTACTTTATTTATGCTGACTATTTAAGAAATTTCTCTGTAGTTCAAAGGAACACAACATTTCTGAATAACCCAAAGCATGATTTAAAAACTGAATCTTTGAGCACTGAGAAAAGTTGGCATGTTTCTATATTGTTGTTCAGCTGTATTTTCTGTTTATAATAGAAGGAGAAATGTTTCAGACTGGCAGTCTATTTTTCTGATTATAGAGACTAGAATGCAACATTTCTTTTTCTTTATTTATTTGTACTTTGTCTCTAAAGTGAGTCCTTTAATCTTTGTTCCGGGTGTTCCATTATCAAAAACTGCACAGCAGTTTTATTCTCTATTGTTTGATAGAGGAATAAGCTTAGGTAGAAAATTTTTTTAATTTAAAGCTGGAGAATGGCTTTATTTTTTCTCTATTATTCAATAGATGGATATGTTTAAGGGGAGTTTTTGGTTTTTAATCAGTCATAGTTATTGAGAAAGAGAGGCTACAGTTGCTCTTACTCAAATTTTATCAACTTTGACATTCTAGAAAATATGAGGTTTAGATTTTGGAATGTTCCAAATAAATATTCTATTTGCCACTGAAAAAGTCTTTACTATTGACTCATTATGGCTAGGACAAGAGTTGCTTTTCTGCTCATGATTAAAAAAAAAAAGTTCACAAACCCACCCTTTCTCTTAGTACTCCTTGTAGATGCTAACTGCTTAATGGAAGTGGATGATCAGGATGGGGACACACACACACTGTGTCCACTAAAAGTGAAGCCAACTGGCAGTGAAAGAGCTCTGTATCTACTAGAGATGACAATGTGGGGCAGTGTTTCTTTGAGGGCATAAACCATAGAATTATATTGGCTTCCTGGAAGTTCTTTTTTCTTATGGGTTATCCTGACTGGCTGTGACAGTCGCCCTCACCATGTGTCTGCCAGACTTTACCAGCTCAGTGATGGGAACACCTGTGTGTTGAAATGAGGACATACCAGAATCAATTGTGCCTTGGTTCATCGTTCAGATGAGGACTCACCACCAGTCATGGTAGGGCTAAGATTCAGATGAGGGCTCTGCCTTTTTTCTGTCGTGTGCTTCTGAGGAAATTTTAAAGCTTTAAGCGTGAGCATTATTATTGGTCACTATGGTTGAAAAATATAATTAGAATAAGAATTAAAGAAATATAAGTACTTAACTAGAGTTAACATCCCATTCCTATTTTATAACTGATTCTTCGTTTCTTCATTGGAAAAACACTTGTTTAGCGTTCTCTCTAAATCTTTATTCTTCATTTTCCAACTCTCCCATATTATATACAGGCCCAGGGCTTTGAGAATCCTACCCAACTTGTGGGGCAAAATCCCTAACATTTTTCTTGCCACTTCCTGACTGTTGACTGTTCAAATTCTTGCAGTTTTTCCCAGCCCTCCCTCAAAGGTTGATTCTAAGGCAGTTTCAGAGACTATCATTCCCTTTCATTGAAATTTTTTTTTTCCTTCCATAGAAAAGTGAAAGAAATTCTATCTGCTTAAGATGGCATTATGATTGCCCCATTAAAGCAATAGATATAGTTTAACTAATTTGGGAATTATTTCTCTCATTATTTTCCTAATGTATATTGCATAGTCTCTTCACAGTCATCTGCATCAGAGGGTGAATCCACAGAAGACACAGTTATAACAAACTCTAAATTTAAAATGTACGTTTAAGCAATACTTTTGTAAACAGTAAGATTTGAAAACAGATATGTAAGGGATGTTACCATATTGGCCCACTTCATCATAAATACTATAAGGGCAGAGATGGTACTATATGTTTTACTTATTTACAGCACCTAGAATAGAACTTGGCACAAAAGACACTGAAATATTTGTCGAATGAATTAATGAATGTCTCTTCCTTCCTTGTAGTTCCTATAGCTATTAATGGTCCCACCATATGGCATTGCATTTAAAAGATGGGTTTGAATGAGAGATAAGAGGTTCCAAACAAGACACTAATATATTTTAGCTATTATTCTCCAAAAGATATAATTATACAATGGCCATGTCTTATCTTCTGCATAATAACTCTGCATAGAAAAACTGTATAATCCATATTTATTTTATATCTCATACAAATACAAAATTTTGTTACAAAAGAAAAAAATTGATGCAAGGGTTAGAAGTTCTAGATCCCAGGCCCAGCTCTCTTCTTAATTATGTCTGGGTCCATGAGCGAATTTGCTTGTACCTTTCTGGATGTAGTCCTGTTAACAGCATCACCAGTTGGGCTAACTATTCTCTACTATCTCCACTCTGTCCTGTTCCCATTGCACCCTGGTCATCTGTCTGTTTCTCCCCACTAAGGATATTGAGTGTATCTGCTTATGTCTGTTTCCCTACTAGATTTGAGAAACTTGGACTCTACTTCATAAAAAATAATTGCCACTATTTCTGAGCACTTTCAAGTGCCATATTCTGCCTAATTAAATAAGTATATTTAATTCTATTTTGCAGAAGAGGGAATTGAATGCTTTGAAAATGTAACCAACATACCTCAGATCTGTAAACAAAGGAGATTTCAACCTCTGTTCTGACTCCAAAGTCTCTCCTCTTAACCAACCTTCACTATATCGTATCACTTCTCCAAAAGATGACCGTCATGTCCTGAACACCTAAGTGTCAAAATTTACATATTGGTTATAACTTTGAAAGCAACCTTGCATAATAGATATGATTATCTTCAGCTCAGGCCAGGTAACAGATGCTCAGAGATAAGAAGTAATCTCCTCCCCAGCCATACAACTAGTACATACTGAATAGTTTAGTATTTCTTGTTTCAAATGATTACAAGAATAGTTGATATTTATACTTTGTGTCACCCTCTATGCATTCATGTTCCTTTTGCCTTTATCCAGCACCTTAGCTGGTAAGAAGTCTTTAAATGGCCAAATGACTTTTTGAAAAATTTGGTTGGGTTTTTCAAGCCTTTTTTCCTTGAGTCTGAGCCCTTAGTGGTCTCGCCTCTGTTGAGTTGTTCTATTCTTTCACAAAATGTATCATTTAATACAAAAGTCCTGGCATATGCTCTCCGCTCCATGTGTTAGGAGCTGAGTTGATTTGCTGCAAGACAGGGACCACATTTGTAAATGTGTCCTAACTGGGAATCACCTCACATGTGATTACTTTTACGATAATTAACACTCATTCTTCAAGACCCATGTATCCTCTTCACAGGCCAGATGAGTGGGCTAAGTGGAATGTGGTAGAAGTCACCCTCCAACACCTGCCTTTCCCAAGTCTTTGATGGTGGCATTCACCTCTATCATTTGCTTAGGGATGTGCTATTGTTTGGGGTTGATATTTTGGGAGAAAGCTATCAGAAGGGCTCCCACTTAGTCTCTTCTGCCCTAGTATCCATTACTCTGTGGTTGAAAGATTTTATTGCAACTTTTCAGCTATACACCCAGAAACTGGAGAAACTGTTATAAACTGAGTTCACAGACAAATTCAATTTTTGAGACAAATCCAGGCCACAATTTCATTTTTATCTGTCCCCTTGATCCTCTCCAGTAGGTCCTATCCTGACAGATGGACCAGAGTGGGTCCCACAGAGAGTAGAGTTGGCTCAGATCCAATGTCTCATACTCCAAATGATGGGAATTTTCCTTTTCCCTTCATACTTAGTCACTCTGGTAAAATAACACATGTTTCTGTGTTGAAGATTTAGGAAGGAGGTTTCTAGTACATAATTATGGTAATGATGAAGGGTCCTTCCTCAAGGAAGCTCTTATTACTTCATTCAAGGGCTCTGTGTCTGTAACTGGGTTCAGATCTGGGAGTTGCATGAGCCATGCCAGTTTACAGCAGTGGTAGCATTTTACATTCATGTCTTGGATAATGACAAGTGAGGAGAAGAATTTACAGTGTAAGATGGCTACATCCATTAGAGATAAACACTCAAGCTTGTGTGTTTAGTTCTTTGCATGGCATTCTTGAGACTGATGGTTAGGAAAGTTGACAAGCAGACTGCACTGCTGGATGCAGATGGTCCTATATCATAACTCCGTAAGTGTGCATTTTACTTTAAGGATACAGAAGGAAGGTACTCGAGAACGACTTTTTCAAGAAAGAATAATTCAATTTCAGGCCACTTCATGCCTGAAAAAAGCCAATAAAGAGATGACAAATGATGGAGCTTCCTGAACAATCCTTAGCACGGATAAGGCACAGTATACATCTTATGAGGGAATAGACCCTGTCCTTGCTCTAGTCACCCAGGTGCCTGTCATAGATAATCAAGTTGAATGGTGATAGGAATGCAGCAATGCTTGAATTTACAGGATAGAATTTCACTCCAAATTTATGAGTGTGGCTTGGGATGTAGAAGTTGAAACCACATACAGATATGGAGAGAGCATGCTCTGTATCCTCCCAGACATTTCTGCATTCTGAGAAAGCTGGAGATGTGTCCGGCACCCAGTCCAGGTAACTTTGTTTTATAATAATGGAATGACTTATTCCACCAACCTTACCTTGACTTACACACCAGAAGCAGGGCCGTGGCCACATTGCAGTGCAGGGAAGCAGTCTTTCGAGCTAATTCAAGTTAAGTAACTCCTAATGAATCAAACACAAACAGTGGGGGAAGTTATACAATGCCAGCACAAATTCTAGCAGTGTTACATCATCTATAGCAACATGGTGTCCCAACTACCATCTTTTTGCTAGGACTTAAATTGACTTGCATGCAGTAAAATGCTGACATAAAAAGAGAAAAGAAAAAAGTAATCTTTTGTGGTTTCTTGGGAAAACTTTTTATACCAGGTGATATTAATTTAAAAACCCTGTGACCTGCAAGCGCTAATTTGAAATGCAGAAGTCACAGTAAAACAACAACAACAAAAAATTAAAATGTACAAACTATTGGAAATAGAGTTTTTCAGTTTTGTGTGTTTGGTTTTGTTTAAATGGGCAATAAATAATAATGTGGCTGACTAAGCAAACTAAAAGAAACAACAAACAGAAGAAACTAAGTCAGAAGCATGGAAAATCTTTCCCTTTTTTGTGTGTCCTCTTGAATTTCACTAATCTGTGCCTTACAATTTTCCTTTTAGAGATCTTTTTTTGGTTAAAAATTTTAAAAGTATTTTATTTATTTTTTGTAGCTATTGTAAATGGAACTGCTTTCTTGATTTCTTTTTAAGATTGTTTGCTTTTGGCATATATAAACACTACTGATTTTTGTATCCTACAACTTTACTGAATTCTTTTAACAATCCTAAGAGTTTTTTGGTGGAGTGTGTATGTTTTTCTAATTATAAGATCATATCATCTGCAAACAAAAATAACTTCACTTCTTCCTTTCCGATTTAATTTTTTCCCTTGCCTAATTGTTCTGACTACGATGTCAAATACTATGTTGTATAGAAGTAGTGAAAGTGGGCATCTTGTCTTGTTCTAGTTCTTAGTAGAAAGGCTTTTAATTCCTTTCTTTTCAGTATTATGTTGGCTTTAGATTTGTCATATATGGTCTTTATTGTGTTAAGGTATGTTCCCTCTATTCCCAAGTTGTTCAGAGTTTTTATCATGAAGGGATGTTGAATTTTATTGAATGTTTTTCAACATCTATTGAAATGATCATATGATTTTTTCTTGATTATGCTGATGTGATTTATCACAATGATTGATTTGGGTATGTCGAACCATCCTTATATTCCTGGGATGAATCCCGCTTCATCATGGTGAATGATCTTTTAAATGTGTTGTTGAATTCAATGTACTAGTATTTTGCTGAGGATTTTTGCATCTATGTTAATCAGGGATATTGTGTGTAGTTTTATTTTTTTGTTGTGTCTTTGTCTGATTTTGGTATCAGGATAATTTTGGCCTCATAGAATGAGTTTGGAAGTATTCCTGCCTTTTTAATTTTTTGAAATATTTTGAATAGAATTGATATTAGTTCTTCTTTAAATGTTTAGTAGAATTCAGCTGTGTATTAATCATATCCTAGGTTTCTCTTTGATGGGAGACTTGACTTTTTCTTCCTACTTCAATCTTATTACCAGTTACTGGTCTGTTCCAACCCCAAGTCTGCAAAATATATTCTCCTACATTTTTTCTGTTACCCTTATAGTTTTCCTATCATATTCAGTTCTTTAAAACATCTAGAGTTAACCTTTATGCATGATGTGAGGTAGGGATCTGTTTTTCTCTTTACAACAAGCCAGTTTGCCAACATCATCTACTAAGCAATCTTATTTTTTGCTGATTACTTTTGATTTGAGAGAGAGAGAGAGAGAGAGAGAGAGAGAGAGAAGTGGCCTTTTTCAGAGTTCTCTATTTTGTTGCTATGCTATTGTAGTATGCTTAATATCTGTTGAGGGATGCCCCTTACTTTGCTCTTCCCTTTCAAAATTGTTTTAGACATGCATAATCTTTCATTCTTTCATATATATTTTGAGTCCAGTTTGTTGTATTCCAAAAAATGCAGCTGGAATTTTATTGGAATTGTATCAGATAAGTCTGGAGAGAAACGACATCTTAATAATGTCAAATCGACCTATCTGTGGTGTCATTTGGCAGTGCTTTAAAATTTTATCCAAATAGAACTTCCTTTGTTATTTTTATTATTCAGTTGTTTTCAATTATATTTTTATTGGGCAATCCTCTTGTTATTTTTTAGAATTAATCTGTTGATTTTGGAAGGTTTTTCTTTTGATAGATGAAATCACTTGCAAACAGTAAGTTTGCCTCTTCCCTTCCAACAATTAAACTTTTTATTTTTATTTTTATATGTTGCTCAAGGGTTTCAGCACTGAGTCAAAAGGAAACAATTGTGAAGGCCTTGCTCCTGATTTGAAAATGAAAGCAGCCAAGGTTTTTCTATTAAGTAGGATATCTGTTAGACGCTTTTGCTAGACAATATTTTTTCACTTAAAGAATTTCTCTATATTCTTAGTTTTCTGAACTTAAGAAAAATAACAAATATGTATTGAAGGGTTAAGAATAACCCATTTTGCCTCTTCTGGGTAATATTCCATCACTCCAGCATGTTGTATCCATTCATTCTACCTGTGACAGGCATACCTGTGCTGCCTCTAGCTCTGTGATAGGATAAACAATGCTGCTAATCTTTCTAGGAACTTGTTTAACTTATACATCTATTCAAAACATTACTTTTTGATTTTATTAATATTTTGTTGGTTTTGCTCTATTGATTTTTAAGTATGTCTTTATTATTTCCTTTATTCTTCCTTTATTTATTTACTCACCATACTCTCTTGGCTTTTTTCCCCTGGCATCTTGAATTTGAGGTGTTTAATCTTTTGATCATGGAGTTCAATCTGTTTGCATTTACTTAATTACTGTCACTGATCCATTTTCATGAAGGTTTGGAAACAATTTAGCTTTATCGTACAAAATTAAACATTTGTGTAGCCTACATGCAGCCACTTCAGTCCTAGCTATATTCAGTTGAGAAAACTTGATACCTATAAATCAGGAGAGATATACCAATATGTTAATAGAAGTTTGGGTTATAATAGCAAAAAATATGTAACAACCTAAATGATCATCTACCAGCAGATATATAAATAAACTGCGGTACATTTTCACAATAGAATAGTATATTACATGGGGAATGAATTGAAGATAATTGTGTGCAACAATATGAATGGATTTTAGGAATACAGGTACAATGTTAAGTCAACAGTTCAAAGTGAAGAAGACAACACGTAATATCCTTTCTATAAATTTCAAAATAGGAACAACTAACTATCATAGCATTTATACATCTGTGTATTTTTAGGTCACATATAGTTATTGTAAAACAGAAAAGATGAAGGAATCATGAACATAATTATATTATTTAAAATTTTCTACAAACATAAAAGTTAAAAAGTTAAAGTGAATTATGTATGGTGTGATGAGAGTGTGCTATGGCGAATCCAAGTACATATGCCAGAGATCCAAAAAAAAAACCAACAAAGAAAGACTCCTTCCTACTCCCTCACCACAAATATACCTCCAGCAATCCTAAAGTAAGATGTTAGCTAAAGCCGATGTGATGAGAAGAAATAGAACATGGAGAGCAGAACCAGAAGGATATAAAAGTTCCTTGTTCAAGGGAAACATAGATCTTGACAAGTGTTAAAGAAAAAATTATTCAATGACACTTGTTAAAGCACAGTAGGCAGACATTCAGGACCAACCAGTATGACAGGTCTAGGGACCACCACAGGGGAGTCTTGCTGTGAAAGAGAGAAACTGGGCTTCATTCTGAATATAGCATGAATGAATGGGAATGTTTAGCCAAGGAGGAGGATGGAGTCAGTGGATGAAAAATAACTAACAGCAAGCATCAGTGTAAGGGGAATTCTGGCTACACTGATGTAACAGGATTTTTGTTGAAGACAAGCCAGGGTGATCAGACATCACCTGGGAGTGGGGTAAGGTAGAGGATGAGGAATCTGATCAGATACTAAATGTGATCAGATATCAAGGGTGTGGGGTTCTTGCTAAACTGTCTTTGCAGGGTTCTTGCTAAAACTGGATTTTACAAGGAAGTATACAGATGGGCTGAGGAGCCTGACTAATGTGTGATCAAGCAAATAATCTTTTTTCAAGGAAATTGATAGGAAAAAAATATAAATAAATACACATAAGTATGTATCTTAGTAAATAAGAGATGCTCAATGAATAACAAAGAATGTGTAAACTTCAATACAAATGAGTTTGAACTATCAAGTGAAAGACATAAAAGGAAAAAAGAAACAGAAAGTATGGCCAATAGAAACTATGAAATACAATCACAGAAAAAGTCCTTATACAATAGTAATTACAATACATTTAAAAGGCTTGAACCTGTTTATGAAAAAAGAAAAAAGTAATCTTGAGGAACAAAAGGATACAGAAAGGCTGAAATAAATCAATGGAAAAAGATAAAGCAGGAAGATGTGACCCTAAAGGAAGCTGGGCTAGCAATTTTAGATTGAGTAAGGAAGAACGTAAGGAAACAAACATTCCAAATACAAAGGAGGACATTATACATGTGAAGGGTCCAAAATATGCCACAGTGATGTATGGATCATTTTGAGCTGCATACACTTGAGAATCAACAACTGTAGGGGCCAGGCTTTGTGGCTCAGTCTGTAATCCCAGCACTTTGGGAGGCTGAGACAAATGGATTGCCTGAGCCCGCGGATTCAAGACCAGCCCCAGGAACTTGGCGAGACCTCGTCTCTACAATAAATCAAAAAGTAGCCAGGCATGGCAGCATCCCTGTAGTTCCAGCTACTTGGAAGGTTGAGGTGGAAGGATCGCCGGAGCCCAGCAGGTTGACACCGGGATGGTTGTGAGTGTGCTGCTGCATACCAGCCTGGGTCACGAAGTGAGACATGAACTCAAAAAAACCCACAAAAAACTGTAGGAAGAAGCTGTGTCCAGACTCCAGCTATCTGTCTAAAGGCAGATTCTCTGCCATCAATCCTCTCCCTGGGAATTTTGCAACAAGGGAAGATTGAATCTCAACAGACGTTGTCAAAAAACTATCATATCTTGCACCTGTTCTCCTAAGGGATCACTCATATTTTAATTTTTAATTTTAATTTTATTTTTTGGAGTAGGAGTCTCACTCTGTCACCCAGGCTGGAGTGCAGTGGCATGCTCATGGCCACTGCGGCCTCGACCTGCTGGGCTCAGGTGATCCTTCCACCTCAGCCTGTGGAACCACAGGTGCGCACCACCACACCAGGCCAATTTTTTGATTTATTGTAGAGATGAGGTCTTGCCAAGTTGCCCAGGCTAGTCTCAAACCCCTGGACTCAGGCAATCCTCTCACCTCAGCCTCCCAAAGTGCTAGGATTACAGACGTGAGCCACCATGCCTGGCTCATTCATATTTTTAAAAAATCATTTGTGGTAGAGAAGTGGTTGGGGAGGAGGGGGCAGGAGCAGTCGCAGTGCCCGACAACCACTTCTGGAGCCTGAAGGCCCTCACCGAGGCTGGAGGCTCACAGGCCCTCTTACCTGGAATGGCAGGCCAGGCTGGAAGAGCAGACATGGCCCTTCCCAAGGCCGGCTACGACCACAGGGCCAGAGGCGAGCTTGGAGCATGGGGAGCGTGGTGCAGAGGAGCCCTTTCTCCCCCTGAGAGATCCCAGGCAGCATCCCTGCCCTGCCAGGAGTGCCAGCCCAGGCGCTGGGCCCTCGTCCACCAGCAAGTTGGAATGCTTTCAGAGCATCAATGAAGTTATAGCCTGGCTCAGGAAGGAACCGGTGAGTGGCACCCTCCCCTGGAAGCCCCCGGAAAAGAGAAGATGCCACTTTCTGTCTTTCTGTCTCTCTGTCTTTGTCTGTCTGTGTCTCTTTTTGGCTCTCTGTCTCTCCTCACCCACCATGTGTTCTTTCCCAAATACCTACCCTCAAGGGCACATCTGTAATCCTCCCATGAGAAGAAGGGCAGACCTCGGTTCTATGAGGTTTCGTGGGACCCAGGTGCCAATCAGCCCCTAATCACAGACACTAATGGAGGAAGTGTGTTGCCCAGGAGAACCTGAGTCTGTGTTAGGGTGTCCCCTCCCTTTCCTGGATACCATCCCAGCACTGGAGTGTGTAAGCTTCTCCCTGAACTGCTGAGGCGGTCCTGGAGTGTAACTGGCCTCTTCCTTCTCCCAGGAACCTCTCCCGCTGCCATCTGCCCCAGCTTGGCATGCCCCACGCCCTGTGACCACTCATTCTGCAAGTGAGTGGCTGGTCCCCATGCTCTAGGTGCTAGCTGGATGGCAGGGTTACGTGATGGGTGACAGGCCAGGTGTGGCTGTGGAGGGGTGTGGCGTGGAACGTGCTCCATTAATAATGAGTGGTGTGCAAGGAGTCATCCAGGGCTGCTTTGTGAAGAGGCCGGGTAGGAGTCTGCCCAGAAGCCAGGGTGGGGACAGGCGTTCCAGGTATGACCAAAGGGCATGTGTGTTTGAGCTGGGACAGCAGCATGACTATTTTCCTGCCCACGGCAAAGCAGAGTCCCATCAGGACTGTCTCCTGCCAGGTGCTGTGCCTCAGCCTAAGGAAGGGGTGGGGGCAGGGCTGAGTGTCCTGTCCCTTTGCGCCCCCCGCCCCTGGGGATGGGAGGGGAGTGGGAGTGGGGGAGAACGGCTGGTGTGTGTCATGGCAGCTTCTCGGTAGAGCCAGGCATGAAACTACCCCTCCCCCAGCTCTCAACCTCGCCCCACCCTGAGACCCGGGTGACACCTGCTGAGGCAGGGCACTGGGGGTACGGGTGAGCCAGTGGTCTCGGGTTAGCTGCCCTGCAGAGCACTTAGGTCACCAGGGTCGGCAGAGACCCGCTTGGTTTATTTGGCAGAATCCTGAAAAAATAACTCCCCAGTGGGGCCTGGAACTCCGGGTGAGTTGGAATAAGTTCCTGGGGATTTGAGGTGGGAAGGGCCTTGGGACTCTGGAATGAACTGGAAATCTTTTTGGTTTTAATCCTCGATGTTGAGAAAGCTGCTCAGAACACACCGTGCCGTCATGTCCGTTTTTAGTCCTTGGAGCAGTTGAGCAACTGTCGGCTTTGCTGTGCATCTCTGGGGTGCTGTGTCGCCACTGGGTGCTCCTGGTGGGGGAGGGGTATGAGATGTGAGGGGAGAGACATGCACGGCCCGAGCAGCTCCTGGCCTGCTTTTTGAATTCCTAAGTTAAACTGCTTTGATCTGTTTTCATAAAGAAGCACATTCCCATTTAAATAATAAAAGTAAAAAATAATTCGTTCTTCCAGAAGTGCCCCCCTGCTCTCTCTTATCCCCCATTAAAGTAGTATAGGAGCCAAAAGTCTAATTGCTTCCTTAAGTCACAATTCTTTGTGAATTCCTGTGCGTAAGTATGAAATTAAACGTTTTCCTTTTGTTAATCATTTTGTATCTATTAATTTGCAGTCCCCCAAGTACTGAACCTAAGAGGATACAGGAAAAGTCTTTCTTCCCTAAACGTTCTGAGGTGAGCAGGTATATGCAAATCTACCCTGAAAGGCCAGCCTACCCTAAAGCCGGAAAAAAAAGACTGACAAATCCAGTTCCTCGGAAAGAAATACGAGGGGGAACCCCCCCAAAATGGAATTTGTCTAGAAAAAAATTATGTATTTACTTTTACATGTTTGAACTTCAATCACCTTCAAAGTACTCTTTGTTTTATGCAATACATCTATTGAGATGCTTCTTCCACTGCTCAAAAGTTTTTGAACTCATCAATTTTGATGTCTTTTAGTGCTTCTGCTTGTTGTTTAACCTCTTCCACATGGGTAAAATGTTTCCCTTTGAGGACTTTTTTCATCCAGGGAAACAAAAAAGTTGTTGGAGGCGAGATCGGGTGAATCGGGAGGGGGGGGGAGCATGAGGGTCATGCTGCTTTTGATCAAAAACTCTGAATACTCAGCACGATGTGGACAGGTGTGTTCACAAATCACCCATCAAGAAATGGGCAAATGCGTTGAAAGAATCTCCACCCAAAAAAAAAAAAAAAAATTCACTGAAGGTGAATGCAGCCTCTCACAACAACACTAGCTGGTACACTGATGTCGATGGGTTCCTAGCAGGGGAAGACTATATGACAGGGACTCACCCTCCAAAAAATAATTCCTTTTTTGGGGGGTCCACTCTTGTATTTAATAAGGACTTCACGAATAAAAGCAGTGTCTCAGGTGGCCGCAAGATGATGAATCTGCACATCTGCCGGCCAGAAAACATCCTTTAAATAGTAAGTTTTTGGGGTAAAAACAAGTGACGGGTTACATCTCAAACTTTCTTAGTGAAACTCAAGACCACTTGGGAGGTTAGAAAAGCATCTTCGTGAGGGGTTGTCTGTTACAGGTATTGCAGGAGTCAGACATAAGACATCATGGCGGCTTTGCTTCAAGATGGCATCATTTTTGCCGTGCAACATGAGATTTGGAGGGGACAACTGTAATAGGTGCTTAAGATATGTTCATAAAACATTGGCCTGGGCTGCTTCACTATGTTTGGCATGAGGAACAATTATGTTTGACAAATATAAATATAAAAATATATTACACTGTACTTAAGTTAGTACAATTTAACAAATAATAACTACTGAGTAAATGACCACTGAATAAATATAAATTTGGATGACCAACTGGAGAGTAGACTGCATGCCACTATTACAGCCTTGTTTCTTGATGCTACAGCAGTTATGCTCTCCTCTTAAGAAGAAATGCTTACTGCAGTTCAATTTGACCAAATCCTTTAATGCAATAAGTTGTGATTTGGGACTTGTTATTTCAAAAATATTTTAGACTCTTGGTTTTGACCAAAATATCATCAGTTGTTGGCAAGTGAGCTTTGCAAAATTGAATGCAGAAGTTTGAATTGTGAGGCCAAACACCTCTCATCCTGTTTTTAAAAAAAATCTGCATGCCCTTCTTAGTGATGTTCTAGGAAGGAAAAGAAGTGCTCTCCAGGAGATGAATTTTCACTACCCTCATTTTCCCCTCCTTACAAGAGTGGAACAAATTTCCATGTGTTTGGCAAGCAAAACATACACTGTAATTGCCAAATAAGGAGTAGAGTTTGTCGTTTATCCATCTGGCACCTTAAACATGTGGGTGTAGTTGCAGTAAACAACAAAGAAGCTTTATGTTCTATGAACTTACTAAGAAGCTCACTTTTGAATTGGCTGTTAGTTAATTCATGCAAAGGTGTAATTAAAGTCACTGATACTGAAGACGGCTTAAGTAAAATATTAACAATCTCACCTAGTAAGATTTCAGGTTCTAGCTTTTGATCAGATTACATAACTAGAATTATCAAATGAGATTACCAGAATTAAATATGTTGTCTGGAGTAGTGTAACTCTCTGTAAAATTGTCTTTTCTAATGTAACTTAACATTGCAGTCTTTGGTCTTCTTGAATGTTGATATAAGAAATGGTCCTGTGGAATTAAGGTTTCCGTACCTTTTGAACAGTCTCTGTTGCAAAGATAAACAATTATGGAAGAGCTACCATTCAGAGCGTCCACTGAATGTTCCAGATACATGCCTTACTGAATTTGATTCTCACTACATTCTTCTAGGTGTGCATTATAATCCTTACTTTACATATGAGAAAACCAAGATCAAGTTAAACAACATGCCCACGCTAATGAGTGCTTGACACAAGATACAAACCTAGGTCTGTTTTCTCTCTAAGTCTGTGACCTTAACCAAAGTCTTATGTTTGCATTATGCCACTCTGTTTCCCTAAGATAAGGATTCCAGTAATCAATTACTTTTATAATATGGCCGTAAATGATGTATAGAAGGAAAGCACTACACTGTGGAGCCAGAAGTCTGGTTGAGGTGACAAGCTACAACCAGCATGGTCTTTGACAGATTCCTTTTATCAGGAAGCCGAATAAAGACTGGATTTTGGTCATCCAATACTGCTGCAGACTCAGAGTAGTCACAACTTGAATATTAAAGAGAAACTTAATTCCACAGCAAGGATGTCTAGAACACTTAAATGGCCAAAAGCACAAGAGCTTACCTTGTATTTCAGGGCCTTCAGTGAGCCACAAGTTAAGAACTTCTGATCTAAGCCATATTATTCTCAGATTTTTTTTTGCTGTTGTTGTTTTTTTTTTTTTTGCTTTTGGGAAGCCCCGTATCAAATGAAATGCTCAATTCCAAGATTCCCCTAAGTATTATGTTCTTCTCACCCTCTAAGTCAGTAACCTTCAAACTGTGTTCCGTGTAGCTCTCCAAGCCCCACAGGCCCTCTTACTGGGTGCCTGATGTTGGGAGAGATGAGGAAAGGAATAGAACTGTGAGTGGACACTCCTGCTCATTGATCAGGGCAGCTTCAGGGACTCAGTTGTAAAGGACATCAGTGCAGCTCTACCACTGTCTAGTGATTTGATTTCTTTATGCCTCAGTGTACTATTCTGTAAAAAGGTACCAATAGTTCTATCCTGTAGGTTTCAGCTATGATTAAATGATTAAAAACAGATATGACATTTAGAACACTGCTGAAGGGAAGCACTTGGGTGTTGTTAATTATTAATATTGTTTGATTATGATTTTACACATGTTATAATCAAGAACACCAAAACTAAAAAAAAAAATCGAAAACCATTTTCCTTATGATCTTAAGTCTTCTTTAAATGTTCTTTTTCTGTTTAATTTTTGTTTTATATTATTTTAACAGCAAATGGAATAAAACATTTTCCTAGTCTGCCACTTTTGTGCTAGCAAACTGCCCACCCCAGAAATGGCAAGAGTTATCCCTATATGGACTTCGCAGCAACTTGGATAGGTTTAGAGTCTATCATCCTCAGTGATCTATCACAGAACCAAAGGACATCATCATACAGGCAAATTATATAGCATATATTTTAAAGTTCACACTTGCAACTAAAAATACAGCAAAAATAATGTTTGGGTTTTTTTCTCATTAAAAGATTACTTTAGCCGGGTTTGGTGGCTCAGCCTGTAATCCCGCGCTTTGGGAGGCTGAGGTGAGTGGATTGCCTGAGCCCGCGGGTTCGAGTACCATATGTTCTCACTCATAAGCAGACCTTGAACAATTGTCATAATACTATAAGAAAGGGATTGGCAGTAGTGGAAAATTGCCGGAGCGGGGGTGGGGGTGGGGCGGGGTGGGATTGGCAGTTGAGGGAAACTGCTAGGGGAGGGAGGGGCACACCTCATCAACAGGGGTACCTGCCTTATGAACATTTGTATACCTAACCATGAATTGTACCCCACATCTTTAAGATAAAACATTAAAAGGTAAAAAAGAGTTATTCCTGACACTTTTCAGTGAGAAATTTGGAAACTACCTTTATAGTTTGTCTGAAAAATCTGGTACATGAAACAAGAAATAAAGGCAATTTCCAAGTTTCTTGCTGGAAAGTGTCAAGGATAACTCTTGCTGTTCTCTCTGCAAGTGAGGATGTCTTAGTCCATTTGGGTTGCTTTAACAAAATACCGTAAACCAAATTGCTTATAAACATCAGAAATTTATTTCTCCCGGTTCTGGAGGCTGGAAATCCAAGATCAAGGCACAGTAGATTTAGTGTCTGGTGAGGGCCCTTTTCCTGGTTCACTCATCCCGTGCACCTGTTTCATGAGGGAGCTAATCCCATGCGTGAGGACTCCATCCTCATGATCTAATCACTTCCTCAAAGTCCCCTCTCTTAATATCATTACCTTGGGAGTTAGGATTTCAACATATGAATGGGGGGAAGGACACAAACACTCAGACCATAGCAGAGGATAAATAGAAAAGTAAAGGAGAAATAATGCTGATTACTAGTTATTTTAATATTTTAAAAATTTTTCTTCATTTCTACTTTTGAAACGTTTTTAAAGCAGTCTTTTTTTTTTTTAAATTGGAGTCTCAGTCTTGTTGCACAGGCTGGAGTGTAGTGGCACCACCACAGCCACCAGAGTCTCGACCTGTTGGACTCAGGTGGTCCTTCCGCTTCAGCCTTCCAAGTAGTTGAAACTACAAGTGCCACCATTATGCCCAGCCCAGCTAATTTTTTGATTTATTGTAGAGACAAAGTCTCACCATGTTGCCTGGACTGGTCTCGAATCCTTGGGCTTAGGCAATCCTCTCACCTCTACCTCCCAAAGTGCTGAGATTACAGGCATGAGCCACTGCACCCAGCTTAAAGTAATTTTTTTTTGAGTTGGAGTCTCACTCCGTCGCCCAGACTGGAGTGCAGTGGCCGCTCCCGGCCACTGCAGCCTCGACCTGCTGGGCTCTGGCGATCCTTCTGTCTCAGCCTTCCAAGTAGCTGGACTACAGGCGTGCGCTACCATGCCCGGCTAATTTTTTGATTTATTGTAGAGATGAGGTCTCGCTTGCCCAGGCGGATCTCGAACCCGCGGGCTCAGGCAATCCACTCACCTCAACCTCCCAAAGCATGGGATTACAGGCTGAGCCACCAAGCCCGGCTAAAGTAATCTTTTAATGAGAAAAAAAACCCAAACATTATTTTTGCTGTATTTTTAGTTGCAAGCGTGTACTTTAAAATATATGCTATATAATTTGCCTGTATGATGATCACTTATGTATCTAACCCTGAACTGTACCCCAAATCTTTAAAATAAAAAAGAAAAGAAAAAATTTTTAAATAAAAATAAAATAAAATATATGCTACATACTAATTGGTATAAGTAGCATACATTTACTGTTTTAAGAAGGAGAATGAAATGCGCCCATGGAGTGGAGATCATTGGTTTGCCCTTCAGTGTGCTTCTGGCTTCATGTGCTCTATGCTTTGGGGGAACTGACATGTATTCATGGCATCCATAGCCTCCTTCGCCTTCTGATCTCCAGTTGGCTTCGGCCAATGGGGTATTGTATTAACTTATTTTTCTACACACTACCCCTACAATGGTACAGTATCCTACTCTTAGCTGCTCCTCAAATTAATTTGAGATTTCTGGTGCTTCCACTAAGGCACAACTAGCTCCTTGAGGAGGCCCCATTATCCCCTGGAAAGGTATGTATTAGTTCAAACTTTGTGTTAATCATTCCTTTGCTTTTAAAAAATGTAATCTCACCATATATGTATGTCAAAAGGTATATTGTTTAGTTTTGCCTTTTTTGACTGATATAAATGAATTGATTTAGAGTCTCCCTCTTTCATGTTCCATCTTTTTTCCTCTTCTGCTAAATTGGAAACTGCATATTCTATTTCTCTGTATGTAGGTATTTTAGAAACTTAAATGTTAATATTTAACTTAAGACGTTTCAACTTAAAACTTTACCTTTGCTTTAAACACTAGGATCTTAGACTGCTTCAACCCTGATGACCCCTTCCCAACTTTAATGCTATTTTTATCCAACACTTTGTTTCTGCCTCATTTTTATATTTGCAAAAAGTAGTCATTGTTGATATTACTATTTCATAAATCAGGAATGCCTTAGATGTAGTCAAATGTTTATAATTTTCTTCACTCATCATTCCGTCTTGCATTGGAGACATTCCTCTGGGATCAATTTTTTTCTTCTGGAAGAACATACTTCTTCTTTAGTGAAGCTCTGTTGCAAGTAAATTGTGTCTTTTTCTGCAAATGTTTTTTATTTTACCCTTGTTCTAATATGTCATACTCTTTTGGCTTCCACTCTTGCTGTTAATCTAATTGTTGATTCTTTTGGAGAAAAATATCTTTTCTTTATAACTACTTTTGAATCCTTTGTTTGTTTGCTTGGGTTGGTTGGTTTGAATCCTTTGTTTGGTTGTTTGGGTTGTGATACATTGTCTATAGATACAGATCTTTTATTATTTATCTTGCTTACGTGTCCTTGGACTCATTGAATCTGAGAATTGTTTCTGCCATACGTTGCACAAATTTGTCAGCAAATGAGAAATGATTATCTCTTCAAAAATTTTTCTCTCCCATTCTATAAGCTCTTTCTGAAAAACTGATTAGATATGCTTTACATTTTCTCATTCTGTGCCCCAAAACTTTCAACCTCTCTTTCCTAATTTTCATTTCATCACTTTTCTGGTTGTATTTGGGTGATCCTCCATTCCGTTGTGTCTTATCTGCTGTTCAATATATCCAATGAGTTTTCAACTTCAAATATTACCTTTTCCATTTCATGTTTTCTATTTCACTATTTTCAAATCCATTTGACCACTTTTGATAGACTGCTATTTTGTTGTCTCACTTTCAATGTTTTCTATTGTTTCTTTCAATGTATTAAACATACTTAGATATCCTGTATCTGATAATTCTATCATCAGCAGACATCGGCAATTTGTTGTTTCTGTTGACTCTTGCTTCTGGTGATTTCCTGATGGCCTGAAGTCATGATTTTCAATACATGAGTTTTAGAAAGTTTTTTTTTTTTTTTTGGGGGGAATTCCTTGATGTCTGTATTTAAAGTACATTCTCCTAAAGCATATTTATACAATCATCCCTTAGCATTTATGGGAGATTGGTTCCAGGGCATCCTGAGGCTATCAGAATCCATGGATACTCAAGTCTCTGATATAAAATGGGTAGTCTTTGCACATAACCTATGCACATCCTCTTGTACACTTTAAATCATCACTAGATTACTTATAATACCTGATACAATATAAATGTAAATACATGTGAATAGTTGTGATATTGTATTACTTAGGAAATAATGACAAGAAAAAAGTCAGTATATGTTCAGTACAGATGTAACATTTTTTTCCCTGAATATTTTAAATCTGTGATTGGTTGACTCTATGGATGTGGAACCAATGGATATGGAGGGCTGGCAGCACTTCTGCTAAGCAGCCTAATACACCATCAACTCAGAGATTTTACACTACATTTTTAGCTTGGGGCACTGGAAACACAGATGATGTCAATTTTGTTTCTCAAATCCACGTAAGTATCAGTTTGTGGTTGGAATTCTTTAAAGTGACTCTTCCTCTTTTCCTCCTTCCCTTCTCTTTTCTCTCCCTCTCTTTTTTTTTTTAGTCAGAGTCTCATTCCGTTGCCCAGATTGGAGTGCAGTGGCATGCTTATGGCCACCGCAGACTCGACCTGCTGGGCTCAGGCGATCCTTCCACTTCAGCCTTCCATGTAATTGGAACTATAGGTGTGCGCCATCATGCCTAGCTAACTTTTTGATTTATTGTTGAGGCAAGATCTTGCCAAGTTACCCAGGCTGGGCTCAAACCCATAGGCTCAGGCAATCCTTTAGCCTCCGCCTCCCATAGTGTGGGATTACAGGTATCAGCCACCACACCTGGCTTCTTCTTTTTTTCTTTCTTTTTCTCTCCCTCCCTTCTCTCTCTCTTTCTTTCTCTATATCCTTAACCTTTCTCCCTTTATCTCTCTCATTCTTCCTTCCTTCCCTTCTCCCTCCCTCCCTCCCCCTCTCCCTCTCTCCTTCCTTCTTTTCTTCCTTCCTTCCTTCTGATAAAGACTCTTTCCTTTGAACAAAACTTTAGTTAGGCTTTGGAATACTTTCTGACAAGGCTAAACCTTGGGCTTCCCTTGTAGAATCCAGTTTGAACAAGGATCCTGCTAAATCAGTCTAATTAGGAAATATACCACACCGTTGGTATGAAGCAACCTCATATCTGATTACCCTGGCCTGCCTTCAGCAATAATCCTATTAGGTCACTCTAGTCATGAACCTATTCTTTGATGTTTCCTCTGAGTCATTTTTCAGCCACTGACCCTGACTCTGCTCCTTCGTTAAAAATCTCCACTTACCCTTGTTGGAATGAGGATTGAGTCTAATGTTTCTCTCCCACTGAAAGACCCCATTGCAGTGGTCCTTATACCCATCACTATGGCTTCCTTTGAATAAAGTCTGCATGACTGTCTTGAACAAGTGTCACAAATAATTTTTTTCTTTAACCTACCCTTTCTCTCTGCCTCCCTCCCTCCCTCCTTCCTTCCCTCCCTTCCTTTCATTTCCCTACTTTTCTTCCTTCCTTTCCATCCTTCTTTGCTTTTATCCATCCCATCTTTTTCTTCCTGCTCCAACGCTATAATTGGCAAGTAGCCCTGGCACCTGCCTCTCGCAAAATGGGTTTCCGTTTCCCCAGTTATTCTCTCTTTATGCTTTATGCAAGGGGCTGTAATCTGACTGATTTGAACCCCAGACTACATGCTCTGAGTCCTCAGCATAAATACCACTTTAATGCTGCTCTTTAGGACTTCTAAGGACTTGCCTTACGGCCCTACAAGTTCAACCTTGCATTTTAAAAGTTTTTAAAATACAATTTTTTTTTTTTGAGTCAGAGTGTCATTCTGTCACCCAGGCTGGAGTGCAGTGGCATGCTCACGGCCATCCCAGCGATGACCTGCTGGGGTCTGGCGATCCTTCCGCCTCAGCGCTACCACACCCGGCTAATTTGATATATTGCAGAGATGCGGTCTCACCAAGTTGCCCAGGCTAGTCTTGAACCCCTGAGCTCAGGCAATCCTATCCCCTTGGCCTCTCAATGTGGTGGAATTACAGGCTTGAGCCACCACACCCAGCATAAAATGTAATTTTATTTATTTATTTTTTGAGTTGGAGTCTCACTCTGTTGCCCAGACTGGAATGCAGTGGCATGCTTCCGGCCACTGCAGCCTCTACCTGCTGGGCTCCGGATATCCTTCCTCCTCAACCTTCCAAGTAGCCGGAACTGCAGGTACGCGCTACCACGCCCGGCTAATTTTTTGATTTATTGTAGAGATGACATCTTACCAAGTTGCCCGGGCCGGTCTTGAACCCATGGGCTCAGGCAATCCACTCACCTCGGCCTCCCAAAGCGCTGGGATTACAGGTTGAGCCACTGAGCCTGGCCTAAAATGTAATTTTAATATAGATGTTCTGCACTGAGATTTTTTTTCATAGACAATATGCCATTTGGTCAAAATTGGTAGTGGAATAAATAACGTGATGTTTTAAAAGCTTGAGTAAAGCAATGAAAATTTTTAGTAGATTTAAAATCTTGAATAATTTAAATTACTTTTAAATTACTTTTTTGTAGTAGAAAGAGAATGTGGTTACAAAAATCTAATTTATCTATCATAGTTGGAAGCACATAGCCTTGTTTATGTTCTAGTTATTCAGAAAAGAGAGGGGTCTATATGCGAATGGGGTCCAGGAGTGGGACCTATGTGGGCAAAACACAGGTGAAAATTATTTAACTTATACAGTTTTTCTAAAACTGCATTGCTAATGATGAAGTTCTCTGATGAGCATTCTCATAGCCTGTTATGTTCATGGGGTCACTTCCTACATTTTGTTCCTTAAATCTTGTGACAATGCCTCTTAGAACGGAAGCTGAAACAAACAAAAATTGTTAGATTGTAGATGTTAATTCCCTATTGATAGTCATTCCTTTTTCTCCTTTAACCTCTTACTTGATGATAAAAAGTTTCCCAAGTTCTCAAGTTCAATGGTCTTTTCAGCAGAAGGGCAAATGTTAGTAAGTATAATTTTTATCTAACTATGTGTGTCTGAGTTAGTGACGTTAACCAGTAATAACACCCTACATCTGGGGAGGATAAATGATCAGAAAAACTCATCAAAGACTAATTTTTCTTGAAACTATTGTGTATTGTGTCACCATTTTCTTTAAAAAGAGGTTATAGAACTCATCAGAGTATTAAAATAGTGCACTTCAGCTGTAATAATAACTGCTTCTAAGAGTTGGGTGCTATATATATATTAAAAATTATATATGCATATATATGCACGCACACACATATATAGGTTTTTCATAATTTTTTTCAGAGTAAACATTATTATGTACAAAGACTGTGGATCAGAAAACTTAAGTATTTTCCAAGGTCATACAGCTATTAATGGCAGAGCTGTAATATGAGCCATGTCATAATTTGCTCTATTTTTTTATTATACCATGCCAAGACCCCTTCAAGCCTTTTTTTTTTTTTTTTTTGAGTCGGAGTTGCACTCTGTCACCAAGGCTGGAGTGCAGTGGTGTGCTCACGGCCACCACAGCCTCTACCTGCTGGGCTCAGGTGATCCTTCCACCTCAGCCTTTCAAGCAGCTGGAACTACAGGCACGTGCCGTCATGCCCAGCTAAACTTTTTATTTATTGTAGAGACGAGGTCTCTTCAAGTTGCTCAGGTTGGTCTTGAACCCCTGGGCTCAGACAATACTCTCACCTCCGCCTCTCAAAGTGCTAAGATTACAGGCATGAGCCACTGCGCCAGGCTGACTTTCAAGCCTTAAGTATCTAAAACCATATACATATAGAACTCTCAGAGCTGGGAAGACCTTCCAGAGAAGTTCTATGATATTACCTTCTAATTTTATAAATGAATAAATCGAGACCAAGAGAAGTTATGTGAATAACCAAGATAACACAGTAATTAGAACTTATATCTTATGAACCTTGGGCTACTGATTGTTTCTTCATGAAAATCTGCCAATTAAACTTTGTGAACTATAAATTTAAAAATGTTTAATGAAAGTTAAAAACAGTCTACAGGCCAATATCCTTGATGGACATAGATGCTAAAAAAAAAGATAATAATCATAACAAAAATCAAACTTTGGATGCTATCTTAATGTAGCAATATTTGTCACCTAATACTGATATCAATATTGTGAGGAGTGGTGAAGTGGCGATGGAGAGTGAAGATCTTGACCTTCTTACCTGGAAGCCGTTCTGTCCTAGGAGAAGAAGTCAGTTATTCCTTCTTTCCTTTTCCACCCTGCCCCAGGACCATGGCATGTGTTGTTCTGTCTGCTTGACAGGATTCTTCACCCTCTTCCTCTGATTGAGTGTCATTCTTCCTTCCAATCTCAACTCTAAGCATCATTTCCCAAGGGATGTCTTTCTGGACTTTGGCGATTCCATGTACACTCTGAGCCTGCACTGTGGAATGACTGCAGTTTCCTGAGTCAGTCATGCCCCAGGATCATGGTTTAGGCTGATATCTGCCAGCAATGCCACCTACCCCATTTATATTCCCAGAGACACCCCTACCCCGCATTCTTCACCTGGCAAACACCAGCTTAACCTTGCAGGCATGGTTTCTCAAGGGTAGAGGTGGCCATGATGGCAGCCATGACCTCAAAACTTCTCTCAAAATGCTGCTAACACTATGTTGAGTTCATTGCATTATAGCTTTGTCCCCATCACTAGACTGTAACCAGATTTTTTATCACTTCATCTAAAGGGGTTTGAATGGTTCCTGGAACAAAAGATATTTGTTAGATAAAATGCTTTTTCAAAAAAAGAAGAAAAACCAGATCACTGAAAACTATTCAATTCATGTTGAAACTCAGATTGGGAAATAGATAGTAAATGTTTATAGTTTCTCTAAATAGAGAGTTCTTCATTGCATGTGTGGATATAGTTATAATGTAACTTACTCTGTCTACACTGTACAAAACAAAATTTCCACTGTGTTTGTGAAGCTATACAGTATCTTTTATATGTCATACTGCAAATATTTGTTTACTTCATGCAATAGGCTAAACATGTGTGTTTTAAGAGGTGTCTGTTCATTTTCTGTGCTCTTAAAGAGGATAAGGTCTAGGCTAGATGTTAGCACCATTGGACCTGTCCAGAAAAGCTATCTTTCTGCCTAGACTAAAATCACCAGCTCCAGGGTCATGAGAAAGCCCTCCTGGCACCTGACAGTGTTCCTCAGACTAAAGCCAGAGCCCAGGACACATCCTTGCTGCCTTGGGGCCAGTGATAATATTCCTGCTCTGCTTCAGTGGGGCCTTCTCCATTGGACCCTAAGACCTCAGGGCTGAGCAGTTAAACTTAACTTCCCCAGTTAAACTTTCTTTCTGTGCTAACCACCCTTTTCTTTCTAATTCCACCATATGAGTTTCCTTTTGGTGTTCTAACAAATCACTACAAACATAGCACTTAAAACAGCACAAGTTTATTATTTTATAGTTCTGGAGGTCAGAAGTCTGAAATGAGTCTCAATAGATTAAAATCAATGGATAGGCAGGATTGTGTTCCTTTCTGGAGGCTCTAGGGGAGAATCTGTTCCCTTGGCTTTCCAGCTTCTAGAGGCTGCCTACATTCCTTGGCTCATGGCCTCTTCCTCTACCTTCAAAGACAGCAACTATAGGGTGACTCTTTCCGACGTTACATTTCTCTGACCTCCTCTTCTGCCTCTCTCTTACACTTTCAAGGATCACATTGTGATTACATTTGGCCTATTTGAGCAATCCATAATATCCCCGTCTCAAACTCCTTAATGTAATCAACATCTGCAAAATGCAAGGTAACATATCCACAGGTTCTAGTCTTTCTGGTCTTTCTTTCTTTTTCCCCTCCCTCCCTCACTCTCTCTCTTTCTTTCTTTTCCTTTTTTTTTTAAGTCAGGTTCTCATTCTGTTGCCTAGGCTTGAGTGCAGTGGCACCATCATGGTTCTTGGCAGTCTGGAACTCCTGGGCTAAAGTGATTGTCCCACCTCAGTCTCCCGAGTAGCTGCAACTACAGACAGGCACCATCATGCCCAGCTAATTATTTTTGTAAAAACAAGATCTTGCTATGTTGTCCAGGCTTGTCTTGAACTCCTGGGCTCAAGCAATCCTCCTGCCTCTGTCTCCCAAAGTGCTGAGATTATAGGTATGAGCCACTACGCCTGGTCACACAGGTTCTGTAATTGGGAGGTGGACATCTTTTTGAAGGCAAGACATTATTCTGCCTACCACATACATCGTTTTCGTGATTATTGCCATTTTTCACTCAGATGTGTACAGCAATTTGATTATTCTCCATCCTTTATCAATTAAGCCATTAATTTAGTAGGTTTTTATTGATTACGTTGGCTATAAAGGTGAGTTTATCTCTGTCCACAATCTAATATAAAATATACACAGTCAAGCAAGCAATTATAAAGCAAGTGAAAAATACTACCTGAAAAAAATTTCGGTGTATGAAGTGATCATAGAGGAAACAGCACTCAAGTTCTTCCTGAAGGAAACATGTGACTAGAAATTAAGTAGAAGACTCCTGGGGGGGAAGCCTAGAGACAACCTTGAAGAATGTATGAGAGTTTTCCAGATAGACAAGAGAGAAGAGAATGTGCTAGATAGAAAGAATAACATATGCCAAGGCTCTGGACTGTGAGAAAGTAAGTAGGATTTGGGAACTGTGGTGAGTTTTATATCTCGTGGACCAGTGCTGTGCAGTAGAATTTCCTGGAATGTTCTGTGTCTGCAGGATCCATCGTAGTTACCACTGACTACGTGTGGCTATTGGGCACTGGAGATGTGGCTAGTTGACAACCGGGACTGAATTTTTAATTTCATTTAAATTAATTTAAATTTAAATAGCCACCTGTGGCTAGTAATTACCATATTGTCAGCACAGCTATAGCGCATGGGGTATCTCTGAAGGAATGATGGGAGAGGTGAGGATGAAGAGGTGAGTGGGGGTTAGATTATGTGAGGCCTTGTTTGGTAGGCAGGGAATTATGAATTTATCCTTGGGGAATGTGCTTTTCAAATTGTGTCCCATGGCCAGGGCTGCTGCTGGGGCTGGCAGTGGGGCTACGGGAGAGTCAGGAAGACCGAGTGGGTGGATGGAGGTCTGATCTCCCCTTTCCACCAACCCGTCTCTTGAGTCCCTGTCAACTGAGTAGCTCCCATTATATCAGTTTAAAATATTGGGGGTTTGTAACATATTGGGGGGAAATGATTGCTTTAGGGGATGACAAAAAATGAAATGACAGAGATTTGCATTTCTGATAGATTACTCTGGCTAGATGTTGGATCAAGACGGTAAGAAAAGGATTTGAGACAAAGAGAAACAGCCTATGCAAATCATCAGTACACCAGAGAGGTCATTTCCAGGTGGCCTGTGGACCTTCAACATAAGAAGCTCAATTCAGATTCCTGTGTGGAACTCAGAAGCCTGCATTTTTAGCAACTCACCAGGTTATTCTTACATACCCTAGAATTAAAACCCACATCTCTAGAGATGTTTTGCACAAACTGTAGACCTTAAGACAAGATAGAAGCTTAGATCAGGGTAGAGGTTTTGAGACTTAAGTACTAAGATTATTTCATGAACCTGTTGGTGCTGAACCTGGTAAGCACTCCTGTATTCACAGGTGAAGTAGCAGCAGGGACTGCTCTGAGCCCAGAGAAGCAGGAGAACAGATCTGAGCTCCCTGTGAAGTGCGGAGTATGAGCGGTGTCCTCAGTGGTGTGAGCAGAACCAACTTGTTTGCAAGTAATCCCATGAGTGACACCTCTGGAAGTACTCAGGGGAGATTAACTTGAGAGAAAACAAGATTAACTTGACAGAAAGCAAGAGCTGGGGTTGCCACGGAAGTATGTGTCATGATTGTTAATGTTGCCTTGTCTTAGCCCCTTCCTGTTGCTGTAATGAAATGTCTTAGACTGGGATATCTATAATGAATAGAAATTTATTTGGGCATGGGGAAGTTCAAGATCAAGGTGCCAGCAGATTCAGTGTCTGGTGAGGGCTTGCATCTTCTTGCTGAGTCCTCACTTGGTAGAATGAGCAAAAGGGCCAGATGAACTCTTCAAGCCTCTTGAATAAGATCACCGATGCCAGCCGGGCTCGGTGGCTCAGCCTGTAATCTCGCGCCTTGGGAGGCTGAGGTGAGTGGATTGCCTGAGCCCGCGGGTTCGAGACCCGCCTGGGCAACTTGGCGAGACCTCATCTCTACAATAAATCAAAAAATTAGCCGGGCATGGTAGTGCGTGCCTGTCGTTCCAGCTACTTGGAA
>CAUYQG010271707.1:0-20524 GCA_963574415.1 Tarsius wallacei | reverse complement strand
AATTTTTTATTTTAAAATTTAAAATTGTGGGGTACAATTCAGGGTTATGTATACAAGTATTCATTATACAGGTACCCTTGTTGATGAGGTGTACCCCCCCTTCCTCAGGCAGATTCCCACTACTGTCAATCCCACCTCCCTATCACCCCTTCCCCCTGCAGTTTCCCACTACTGTCAATCCTTTTCTTATAGTATTATGATAGTTGTTCAGGGTCCACTTATGAGTGAGAACATGTGATACTCAGTTCTTTGTTTCTGTGAAAGATCACTCAGTATTATAGACTCTAAGTTGCATCCAGTTTGCTGTGAAGCTCATGATTTTGTTCTTCCTTATGACTGCATAATAGTCCATTGTGTATATATACCACATTTTTTTTATCTAGTCCTCTTTTGATGGGCAGCACAGTTGATTCTATGTTCTTGCTACTGTGAACAATGCTACAATAAACATACGTGAAAGCATTGCATTTTAAACCTGGAAACAACCTTGCTGTCCATCAAAAGAGGACTGGATTAAAAAAATGTGGTATATATACACAATGGAATACTATGCAGCTGTAAGAAAGAACGAAATCATGAATTTTGCAGCAACCTGGATGGAACTAGAGTCCATAATACTTAGTGACCTCTCACGGAAACAAAAAAACTAAGTATCACATGTTCTCACTCATATAGTAGACCTTGATCATCCAATGTACTGCTACAAGAAAATGACTGACAGTGGTGGGAAACTATTGGGGTGGTGAGGGCGATGGGATTAATGGTCATAAATATCTGTCTGGGGATGGGGAGACACCTCTTATCATCAAGGGTGCCTGAACGAAGCATTTTTGGTATGCCTAACCCCTAACTGTACCCCATAATACCATAATAAAAAAAATTAAAAAAAAAAAAGAAAGTAAAAGGTGATCACAGGTCATTATGATTGTTTTCCAGCTTGTCAAAACATCCCAGGTGAAGTCATCTGGGATGACAGCAGCAAGTGCCAACAATTATCAGCCCCTTTCAAAATTTTGTGTGGAGTTGTTTGCTAAAGAGACTATGTGAGCTCTTAATTTCATGCTTGGAATCTCAGTTTTACTATTTACAATCTGTGTGATAGGGTGCTGTTGTAACCCCTCTGACATTCAGCTTTTACTAAATGATACCCAGCTTATTATAAATAAGGACTAAATGAAACAATGCGTGTATGGGCATAAACTACGTATACAGTAAAAAAAAAATACATGGTACCTAATTATATTTTAATCACACATCAACAAAAAAATAATTTCCCAATATAATTCTGTGTCAAATATTGCATAGGACAGAAGTATTCTAAAATCAATTCTAAATCAACTTATTATTGATCTGAAATTCACATTTCATTGGGCATTCTGTATTTTATCTGTAATGTTTTTGGTAGAGACATTTCAATGAAAAATGTAAGCCTCCAGTCCAGACATGTGTATAAAGTTTTCTTTTAGGATCACCATTCCGTTTCAAGGACTTGGAGGAAAAAACCAGGATTATTGGTAAGGATTCTGTGCATCCATAAGCAGTTTTAATTTTTATTAGACATGATTTATTTTTTAGATTATCTGACCAGTTTAATATTATGAATATAAACAGTTGGAGATCTCACAGTACCTGTTCTTCCATCTTTGTTTACATAAGAATTAAATACAAAATTCCACTTTGAAAAAAAAAGAAAAGAAAAAAAGATAACTTTTATCTTGCCTTTTTTACAGAAAAAGAATTGCCAACTCTGTTCTAGGAAATAACATGTGTGATTACTTCAATAGAAAACTGGAATTTAATATATAAGAAATTAAGCTTAGTAGATAGGTTTAACTGAAGATAAAACATAGCTAAAGGGAAATTTTGATAGACTTGAGAAAAGAATAGAAGAAGAAGCCTAGATAGAAGAAAGAATGATAGGCAGAGAAAAAAGAATTCAATCTATGTGCTAAAGAAGTTTAATTGAATTAAATACTCTATATTATCTTTCAATGAAAAAACAAGTGTAGATCGGAGAAATTGATAAGAGGAGAAATGGTAGAAGTGATTATAGCTGGAAATTTTTCAAAATTGTTGAAGGATATTCAGCCATACATTCAAGAATTGTTACAAACATATATAGAAAACCACAACTAGGCACACCATTGTAAAAATACTGAAAAACAGACACAAAAAGAAAATGTTAAGAATAGCCTTTTTTAATGCCAAGGTAGAAGACATACTAGCTTCAGGAACATAGTAAGTCCAACCACTGGCTTCTTAATGAATCAATGAAACTACTTGTCAATGATATATTGTTTTCTGTCTTAGAAAGCAATGAAATATCTTGAAATTTGAAGGTGGAGTGAGGAATTGCCCACTTAAACACATTATTCAAATAAAATAAAATAAAAACCTTATCCAAGTCAAATTTTCTTCATATTGGGGTTGAAAGAGGGCTATTTTAGACAAATAAAAATTGAATTTATCATAACCATGTATACATTTAAGAAAATACTACAGATATACATAAAATATGAGAAAAGTGATCCTAAATAATAGCTACAAGATGAAACACAGAATTAGAAAACATTAAAATGGATATTTGCTGTATAATATAATACTAACAATATCTTTTACAGCTTAAAATATATATTTAATTAAATACAGTAATAAGCATATCAGTTGTGGAGACTAATCTCCACAGAGATTAAGACAAAGACATAAAAATGTATACATTTCCTAGGGAAGAGTAAACAAACCATTTATATAGCTAATAATATGAAAAGATTCATAGAATAATTTCTAGGACTTAAAGAATAGCAGAAAAATCTGTCTTCAAATAATAGAGAAAATAAGAAAAATAAAGTTGTAATCCAAAGTAGACAGGAGAAGATATAAAAAAATCATAGGCCATGTGGGGCAAGTAGAAAGAGAAAAGTAATCCTAACATTCAGTAATTACATTAAATGTAAACAGATCTTGCTGTAGAGAATGATTTGTAATGTTAAAAAAGTCATAAGAAAAATATTAAAATTTTGGAATTAGTTAAATGTTTTAAATTCTATTCATCAGAAACAACATAAAAATGAGATGACAAGTCACAGATTGAGAGGTCTTTTTCACATATAATAAAAAAGATTATTATTCAAAATATATAAAGAGCTTCTAAAATGTAATAGGAGAAAAAATAAACAGCTCAATGGGAAAAAAAGGACAAAACATATAAACATACAATTCACAGAAGAGGAAACACAAATGGTCTATAAATATATATGTATATTTTAAATTGAGGAGAACAAATAAGAAACCATAAGAGATACTATTTCAGACAATCTTATGGCATATGTGTACTATTTGTTCACCAGATTGTTTTCTTTTATCTTTTGAGCATAGAGCTAGACTATATTTATCGACTTCTACAGTTAAAAGTGCCAAAAATGAGTTTGAATAATAGAATGTGGTTGGAAATGAGACACATCATTTTTAGGTCTGGCTCATTCCCTAGCTTCCAGGAAACTGACTTCCACACTTTCTCTCCTGTCTTCTGTTTGCTTGGTGAAGAGCCATCAGATGAAAGAAAACTGTGTTCCTTCATGGAGCAATCCCTGTCCCACACGCCATTATATTTGGGTGAGTATGTGAGTATGTATAAATTAAAATATTTGAAATATGAAATATAGAGTAGCAAAAATTCAAAAGTTTGAAATACTTAATCCTAGCAAGAATATAGAGCAACTGGAACTATGTAATATGTTGATAATAGATATACAAATTGGTACAATAGCACTGGAAATTAATGTATATATAGCTAAATTGTTTTCCAGTGCTATATGTGTACGTGTGTGTGTGTGTGTGTGTATGTGTGTGTGCATGTGTGTAGACATATATGGGGTGTCAAAAGTTTGTATTCACATGGTTAACCAAGTATTACTTTTTGAAGTTGAATTAAATTACAGTTGCAATGAATAGTGTGATGTTCCCTCAACTGTGCTTCTGCCATTTTCTTTGGCTGTCTGGCCTGTTGCATGGTGATGCTGGCATTCATTTCATAAGTGCCATCTTTTGAGCAAACATCACACTTAAAGTGTGTATACATTTGTTTGGCACCCCATGTGTATGTGAACATCTCTCACAGACCAGCTGTTGCACTTCTAGGTAGATAAACTAGATAATTTCTCATGCATATACTTAAGGACACACATTGCACAATATTCATTATGGTATTGTTTGAACTAGGAGGAAAACATGAACAAAAGTATACAGAATTTAAAAAAAAAAAAACCTAGACCTAATGTAGAAACATGGACAAATCTCAAAAGCACTGCTGATAAAAAACATAAGTAAGCATTTATGGTACTCTTAGGACTCAAACAACAGTACCTCCAATGTAGGCATAAGAAGCAGGCTCAGAAGCAAAAGTTTTTCTCTGACCTTTTCCTGCCCTTCTGCCTCTATCTCAATTCTCCTCTGAGGCTTGCCATGGAAACTAGAATCTCTCTTCCTCAAGGCAGGTCATACAAACCAGAACCTCCTTTTTTGAAGCCAGCCATTTAACTTCCCCTCTGCCTTTCCATGTAAAAACTGGTCATAAAGAAATTATCTGACCTACCTTGTTTGACTGTAGGTCACAAGACCGTCCTTCCAGACAGGGTCCTACCCCATACCCAGAAGGAAGGAATGCTTGGTTAAAAAGGCCAGGAAGACTCTGGACAGATGGGCCTTGCTGGGTTTCCCACTCAACCTATTAGCATTAGATCATATCTTTTTTGTCCAATCGTATTTATACATGGCTGTCCGTACTTTGTTGAGTCTAAGCATAAAAAATAGACGATTTTCCCTGTCTCTTTAGGTCTTCCTTCTAAAGGCACATGGTGTATATGTTAAATACATTTGCATGGCTTTTCTCCAGTAAATCTTTCTTTTGTAAGTTAACTTTTCAGCAAATTTTCAGAGGGCCACCCTACAATACCATTTATATACATTTTTAAACATGTAAAATAATTATATACATGCACATATTTATTGCTTAGGAATATATACATATACAAATATAATAAAGGTATGGGTAGAAAATCTAAAGTATTGTTAGAGGTTTGTGATAAAGGAAATATGTACAAATATTTTGAACTATATTAGTAATGCTATTCTTAAGCGAGGAGGTGTGATCTAGCATATTATATTATTCTTAAAAAACATTTTGATCATTTAAGAAGTTATAATAATTTATTAAATAATGAAATTGCATTAATTTGATGATAGAATTAATATGTTCAAAGTATGCAAAGAAATTAAAATAAAATCAATACTATATGGCATTTTAATCAAATTATTAATATTTTCAAAATGAATGAGAAAATGCTGCCACTTATACATCATTAAATGAAATTTTCAATATACATGAAGGATCTTAATATCTATTTATCTAATTATCTATCTACCTATAATTTTATTTAACCTTTTTACTTGGAAGGTTTTGTTTAACAAAAATTATTTCTATGTAGATTAATATATATCACATTTTGATTTATAGTAGTAAACATTCTAAGGAACCTACATTTCAAACTAAGGGTTTGTTTAAATTTGTTTATATGGTAGCAAATTTATGCAGAAATTAAAAATTACTTACAAATGATACACAATAAAAATGTGTAAAACATTTAGGAATTCATAAACTATTATATTGAAAGCATCATAAAATATATATTTAAATCCACTTTGTAAATCAAATGAAAGCTAAAAACTTCAAAATGCTAATCAGGCTTTTTAAAAATTTATAAGACTATTGGTGCTTCTTGTCCATGAAAGTTTACTTCTCTTGTAAAAATATTTAGTAACCTATGTTAATTTTATAATTCAGTAGATAATTGTTTTTAATGCACACATTTGCACTGGTATGGGCATTTAAAAAAATTCATCCTTTCACATATAGAAGTCCAAGTATGCACAGGGCCACTGCTAAATGATTAAGATGAAGATTTTGTACAGGAAGATTGCTGCCCTTATGAATAAGGAAGGGCAAAAGATAATACACAAATTATGATAAGATCTTAAATCGTATATGTGAACCTGAAAGCACTGGTCTTAATGCAGAAATGTGGATATTGAGAGTTCAAATTGGCCATATATACTTAAGATTTTATTCTTAGAGACAAAGAACATCAAAAGATCTCTCAAGAAATCTCGAAATCTCGCAGACCCTATGAAATAAACTACTTTCCAGGGCAGTCACAAACACTCAGAAGCCTGAATTTTTCGCTCATGAAATGACCATAGATTCTTCTCTCAGGAGAAGGTTCATGTTTACCAAGATTACTAGAATAATGTATAACTTCATAATTTTAAGTTATTAAATTATACTTATATACCTCATAATATTCACACCAAAATGACAATGCAATTTTCTCCATAACCAATGTGTGATTTTTCCACAAGAAATATCACCAAAAAGGAGATAATTTTTTTGAATAAAAAGTCTAATTTCCCTTTAGATACAGCTATTTAGAATTAAATCAAATTTTAGAATCAGGTTTGTCTGCAGCCATCTCATAATATGCTTTGCCAAATAATTTGCAAATGGTGTGAAATCACTTTCAATCCATTGGCTAAGGTCACTACAAATCTATCTATGATTATCCCTTTTTAACTTATCAATGAATTATAAACAATCACTGGTTACACTCCTCTCTGACTTAAGTTTCTGTTTGAATAAGTTAGTAAATTCACAGTGACATCAGAACTATGAAGGGGACTCAAAAAAACTCAAAAATTACTTATAAAAAATTGTGCATTTATTCTTACATGTTTAAACTTCAGTCACCTTCAAAGTACTCTCTGTTTGAAGCAATACCTATCTAGATCCTTTATCCACTGCTTAAAACAGTTTTTGATCTAGTCAGTTGTGATGCCTTTGAGTACTTCTGGCATTATTTGTTTCACTTCTTCCACATCAGCCAACTGTTCCCTTTGAGGACTTTTTTCATCCGAGAAAACAAAATAAAGTCTCTCAGGGTGAGATCGGAAGAACAGGGAGGGTGGGTTATGAGGGTCATGTCGTTTTCAGTCAAAAACTGCTGAACACTCAGTGCAGTGTGGGCGGGTGCATTGTCTTGGTAGAAGAACCAGCCACTGTTTGACACAACTTGGGAATTTTCTTCCCCAAATCGTGTTGTAACTTTCTCAAAAGTTCTAGATAAAAACTTTGGTTGACCGTTTGATCTAGAGGAACAAATTTTGAATATACTACAAGGGGTCTGTTTTTTGGGATTCCCCCCCCATACTATTTTTTGAGGTTACTTTTTATGTCTACTCTAAATATTGTAAATTGTTTTTATATTTTAACTCAGAAAACACTCCTATTTCTCTTATTTCTAACATTTTATTATTTTCCATGTATAAACTGACAATAGAAATAATATATTATTCCTAAGTAAAATAAATAAAAATACTTCAACCACATAGTATGTGTGTTGTGAAAACTTGTTTTTGTTGATCATTGCTGCTCTAAAAAAGTTAACAAATGTTATCACTTGCTATTTCAACTTACCTAGTGAATAGTGATTTGTTTTTCACATCATTTGCAGATCCTTAAGGACTAATTGATAGTGTAGAATGCTAAATGGTTCTTTTTCACACATTACAAAACCTGACAATCAGAGAGCAAGTAGTTAATGTTTGTGGGTGAAGCAGTAGTATACAAATCTAAAGATAAATTTTAAAAGTACTCAAAAATCTGAACACCACTGAGAGATTCTGGGCCAAGGAATTAAGAAGAATTTAGATAATTTGAAATTGTTAAAATAAAAATGTGACAGTAGCTTTATTTTGACCAGAAAATTGATTTCTTACAGTAAGATAGAGAGAAGATCTTTGTCTATGTCATAGTCCTCGTACCCAAGAAAATTTTAATAGCAGATAATTCATGTGACACATTGGTATGACTGAATAGGTGGGAAGAAGTGAATGAATATCATTGGAACATTGTGAATTTAAGACTTTCTGTTCTAGAAACTTTGAGAGAATGTGCTGTGTTTATATTCCTGATTGAGGAAGTTGTCAGTTACTGAGTTATAAGTGCAAACTGATTTCTCTGTTTGAGCAAGGCCTTTCAAAGGGATGCTTTATTAGAGAAGATGAGATTCCCTAGAAAAGGAAAAGGAAATCTAGTCATTTTACGGATGAAGAAACTGAAAAGTAAGAAAATATCTAGCTTTCTAAGGTTACCAAGAAGTAAGAGATTGATATAGTCATATGCGCTCAGATAAATTAACTGAACAAAAGCCAGATGAGGAGACACAGCTTTAAAAGCAAAATTTATGTGAAAGACTATGGTACCAAATGACAAGTTCTATTAGAAACTGCGTTGAAAAATGATCACCAAATAATTAAACGAAGCATATGCAGCATAGAGGAATTGTACCTTTAGAATGCAATTTTTAAGACTTTCTCTGAATGTAGCATTGTCAAACCAATTGTGCAATATTTTGTCCAGTTTCTAAAATGACCTCTCAAACAAGGTTCTCACAGACTAGACTCACCTTGTGAAGTTCATGGCCAAATAGACAAGCAGGTACTATTGGCAAGGGATGTCAATTACAGGCAAAAACCAAGTCTTAGACTAGGAAATCAGCAACTATTTACTAAAGTGAAAGGGAAGATCATGTGAAATTGTAGAAACTGACAAATAGTATATATAAATCAGTAATCCTCTTTTTGTGTCTATTAGCAGCTCTTAAATTAGAATATACTTGGATCCAATTTTATTGCATTGATTCATTTACTATCTTTATATATATATATATATATATATATATATATATATTTGGTCTCTTTCTTCAGTCTCACACTAGGCTAACTCCTTGTTAATTTCTAATATCTTGGACATTAATTAGGGCAGTCTCTGGATAATATCTCTTAGATATTAATTAGGACAGTCTAATTAAAATGGGATAAAACGTAAGTAGACAACCTAAGTTGATCTAATTTAAAATAAAACTGAGTAGATCATACATTTCACTAACTAGAGAAGTACTGCTTTTTTTAAAAAAAAAAGTCATAGATTTTATGCAATGAAAGGGATTTAGGTAACACTGTATGGTAAAAAGAACATATGACTATGACTGGGATTCTGGTGGCTTTGATTCAGTTCCTGGCAATATCAATAGTTTCAAAATTTAGTGGATAATTTTTAAAGAATTAAATTTTTAAAGAAAAATTTATATGAAAGACTGTGGTACCAAATGACAAGTTTCATTTGAAACTATATTTTTAAATGGTCACCAAATAATTAAATGAAGTATATGCACCATAGAAGAATTGTACCTTTAGAATCAGAATCATATTTCCTGTCCCACCAGCAGAAAGTTGAAGTGAATAGCATGAGAGTGGATCTGAAAACTTGTTGTCAGCCAACCTCTCACTTCCCCTCTTAACACACAAAGGTAATTCTGATAATCAGATAGATTAGGAAATCATTAAGTTAAATTATCTTGTATACTTCCCTTAATTTCATCCATAAAAGTGGGAGGCTTAGGTGAGATGATTTCAAAAAATAATTTTTAAATTGCATATTTTACAATTCTAATATACCCCTTGCCTATTCCAGGGATTTCTCCTAAAACATGCTTGACAAATGATCATTCAACTTCTCCCAGAGAAAGTAAGCTTTCTCTGGAAGCTATTTGTTCCATTGTAATAAAATTCCTAAGGCTACGTCAAAATACTGCAACTTTCATTGATTTGCCTGAGTTTGCCCTTTGAAAAAAGTTATTCCTTTGTCCATTTGATAGCTCTTCAAATGCTAAAAGACAGATCTTGTATCTTTCCTACATAATTTTGTCTCTAAGTTTGAAAAGATATAAAGATTATAGCCATAAAAAGAATACATTTTCTTTTAGATAAGCAACTTAAAGTAGGACAAGTTCACAGAATCAAGATGTTTCACTAGAAAAGAAGAAAAATCAGTGAAGTTATCTGGCAGTCTTGTATCAATACATGCATTTAAAGGAAATCTTGCTGGGAAGAAGGTTGAGGAAAATTGTTGGAGTGTTATAGTCTACCAACAGATGGGATGTGGTAAATTTTTAAATGAGGAATAGAAGATTGACAAAAATATAATAAAAGTTGCACACATTTGAGTAACTTTTAAAATTAAACTGTGTAGGCTGTAGCATTAAAAAAATATGTTAGTATTTTGGAAATCCTGTTTTTTATTAAGAAAAAATAATCAAATCAAGTCAATGTCCAAATTGTTTTTATATGTAGTCATTCAAATATGCCTACATTCATATATAATGTTAAGTGATTCTTTCACATAAACACAAATAAGGCAATCTCTAAAAAATCAGAAGATAAAGGAGGTATGATAGAATCTTATTTAACCATAAAAATATGATCAGAGTAAAAATAAATTATACACTAAATCCAAGAATGACATGAGTAGTAGGTTTATTTTAATATATAAAAGAAATGAAATAAAAGTTAATTCAATTTACAATTCAGGGAAAATATTATTGAGCTTATTTCAAGTGGTACTGTTATGAGGTACCATGTATATGTAATCAAAGTTCCCATACCTAGAATCTTAACTCTTCTTTTTCTGTTATAATATTATTTTTATTTTTCTTGTTTTACTTTAATTTTCCTGTTATTTTGGCTGTGTACAGTGTCTCATGCTGATAATCACAGCACTTTGGGAGGTCAAGACGAAACTCTCGAGCTGATGAGTTCAAGAGTTTACCTGTTATTTTACACAAACTTGCTACTACTACCAACCTTCTTCCAAAATTTTATCACATCACACACTTTGCAAAATTGATAAGTTAAAAGTAAGTCATTTTTCTAAATATGTTGCAAATATTTCTGTCTTTTGACATTATTGAATAGGTTTCTCACTTGGCATTTTTTATCTTTAAGTTTGAAGACTTTTAAAATATCCTGTTTTTCATTCTGTTTCTGTCTTGCTTTCTGGGGATTTTCTTCTTTAATTTGTCCTTGTACAGGAAGCAAACTTATTATTGTTTCTCTCTCATTTTTTAAAAACACAAAATCAATAATAATCAGCCTTTGGTATAAATCTCTTCTTCTGAACTCTCAACAAACTTTTAATCCCTTATCTCCAACCATCTCCTCAACATTGTTACTTAGATGTGAAACTATTATCTTCTAGAATCAAAGGGTGATAGAATTGCAACTGACCTGGAGATCTTCTAGTCAAATCTGAAGTTCCAGATAAGGCTATGACCTGAAAGAATAAACAGACAAAGTCATTCAGACCATTAGTATTGCGCAAAAATTTAACAGAAGTTCTGTATCCCCCAGTCCCCAAATATTTTGTAAGATGTCATAACTACGTCTTGTGCTACCTTGCACACAAATGATCTTTCTATATATATATTTATTCGTTGGGTGATAATTTTAGATCAAATTGATAAATTATAGAACTTAGTTTATTCAAGAAAATTGGCATTTTAGGTAGGGCATGATTAATAAAGCAATTTTAGGTCAAACATATATTTGGCAGTGTCTTAGATTGACTCATGTAAGACTGTCTATTGGACTGAGTAGAAATCATTTTTGATGTTTTTGAAAACCTATAAAATAATTTGCCTTGAATTAATGAGCTCAATTCTTGTTTGTTGATATGCTTAATGTCTCAACTATACCTCAATGTGGTATTTTAACATAAGAGGTGGATTATCAGAATTTCTCTTTTCCATTCTCCAGTGACAAGATGCAAAGACTAAATTCCTAATGAGTGTGACTGAGAGTTTGGAAGCTCCTTTCCTCAAACCATTCTGACAGGGCAGAGGATCTAGCCTGGACATGGCAGGCTGAGGATTTTGGAGCTTGTCCCTACTTGTTCAGAAAGCAAGAATTCAATATAATAAAAATAAACTGAGAAGACCAGAGACTATTAGATCTACCCAATGCCCTCATGGTGGGAAGTGTCACTCTAGAAGAAGTGGGACACTATCCCTGCCCTAAGCTCTGGAATCCAGGGGCTCAGAAGTTTTACCTAATGGGATAGGCAGTCAATACGAACAGAGCTCCAAACCCCTCCCAAAAGGAACTGAAAATGAAATGCTATTTGACTGTGGTAGAGCTGAGTCTTCCATCTCTGAGTAGGTACTAGAAGTTCTGGAACCAATTATTAAGACATCTCTATCAAATGTGAGAGTCTCTTCAATCCCAGCTCTGAACTCTGCTAGCCAGTTCTGGCAACAACAAAAACAATGCCACATCACCTCCCATTACAATGGAATTCTGTGAATCGTGGTAGGAATTTGGTTATAGTATGCAGGACTAATTTTATACTGACTATGTCTAAACCTAATTTTAAACTTTATATAACCAATTCAGAGTAGCACACTAGATAGAGCACTGATCTCAATTCTAACTTATTATAAATTGTAAATACTTTTCCAACCCATATTACTTTTTGTAGAATTCAGTTGTGTCAAAACCAAAGTATAAAAATATGGTGGTGTTTTTTTCTACAAAGTATTTTTGAGTAGTATATCTGAATATTTAGATTAAAAAGTAAGCAATGATTCATAAGTGGTCATGTGTAATATAGCTGTCCATTGCCACTCTAACCTTTCTTTGTTTTTTCAAATCAAAGTATTCTTTCCATGAACACTTCTTACTGAGAAATTCTAACCACCAATCTTCTATACATTTCCTCTTCATTGTTTTACTCCTTTATAATATCACAAAGTTTATTTCTTACACTAAAAATATAGTCATTAGATTCAGCAATAGATCTATTATGAAAACATTGTAAAATAATTTGAGACTTATGTATTTTAACAAATGCATAAGAAAATTCAAGAAAAAATTTAATTGTTTGCAATAATGATATTTAAGTATCATCCAAGCCATGATTTCTTCTTTTTCTAGTTTAGAAAATAGAAATTCATATTTCCATACAAAAATAAAACTCATAAATTTTTCTCCTCCTTCTTCACATAAGGAAATTCTTTTCAAATGTATAAATGCCTTAGCAAGAAAATGTATTCAATTTCTTTACTTTATAGAAAGCATTCAGGCAAATACCTGAGAATATGCTTCATAACATGCTGATTAAAGCAATCCTTCTCAGTCCATAGTAATATTCACACAGGCTACGTACATATGATGTGTATCATACAAGCTGCATATTGGGAGATGATGAGAAAAACAAATGATAAAGTATGGGTTGTGATACTAGTTATATGTGTCCATTTTACACTGAATACTGTTATCACCCTGGAGAGATATTGAGGCAAGAAGTCCTGGTCTTTCTATCCTCATATCAAGCAACCTTTCCTATCCCCAGGAAGGAGGCATGATCTTAGGCAAGGCGTGTCTCTTTATCTGAAGGCAAGGAAAATAGTAACACTCTGGTGGTGTACATTAGAATGTATTATAACTGCAAGTCAATGATCAAATGAATGACCTCTTCTAAAACAATGAATTTCATTTGAAAATATGTATTTCTCTATGTCATGCAAGGCATTTGTGAGTTTTAAAAATACTCCTCTAAGATACAACACTTTAAAAATTTCAGATTGTATGTGTGAATAAACTCAAAATAGTTCTCTGGTAAGTTTTGTGACTCCTACTTTGAAAAAATTCACTTTAAAAGAAAAACATAATTGTGCCAGTTTATCAGTTATCAACAATTAATTTACATTTATATTTTATTTTTCCCAAATTAAATTCTACCTACTTTCTTCTTCATCTGAACACTTAAGTAATTTCTTACATAATATCTAGACATCTAGAATGTGGTATCCAAGCAGACAACCTGAGTTCGAATTCTCACCTAAACTCTTAATTTTTCCTCTCTTGTGAGCACATTGCTTAGTTTGTCTTTGCTACAAATTTCTACTCAGTACAGTGGGGATAATAACTGTATTTGGATCAAAGGGTTGTTGTGAATATTTGAGATACTCCACCTGGCTATGTGCTGTGAAAGGATTAAGCTCTCAATAAATCGTAATCATTATTATTATGCCTTGTCTTAAGTTATGTCTAGACTCAAAAGCTTTTCCTTCTTCTTCTAAGTAACATTGATACAAATAAATCCTTGGACTTACTTTATCACTTGGATCTTTCTACTAGGTTTTTAAGAGCATGGGCAATGTGTTGTTTAACAATGCTTATTAATGTGTATGACACACATAATGAACTTAACTACTTTTTACATGATTTAATGAATGAATGAATGAAATAATAAATTTTCCATGTTGTTAAGTTTGATCTAGATAACTATAATTAGACACCTTCATAGCAAATGAAGATGAAAAGAAGGTTGTTACTAAAGATGACTTAGGAAGCAAATGTGTACATGAGTACAATGTCAGTAAACATCTGGAAATGTTTGTTCAACAAAAGAGGATCACTAACATCACACATTATGAGAGGAACCCAAATAACACCAGAATTATCTTTTGGGGGGAAGGTCCCTTATAATACACATGTAATTTGTTCCTCTGTATCAAACGGTCAACCAAAGTTTTTATCTAGAAGTTTTGAGAAGGTTGCATCATAATTTGTGGAAGAAATGTCCTGAATTGTGGGCAAATAGTTGTTGTTCCACCATGACAACACACCTGCTCACACCACACTGAGTGTTCAGGAGTTTTTGACTAAAAAGAGCATGACCCCTTGCCCCACTCTCCTTACTCACCTGATCTCACCCCAAGCAACTTTTTCTGTTTGTTTCCTCAGATGATAAAAGTCTTCCAAGGGAAACGTTTGGCCAATGTGGAAAAGGTGAAACAAAAAGTGATAGAAGCACTAAAAAGCATCAAAACTGACAAGTTCAAAAACTGTTTTGAGCAATGGAAAAAGCATCTCAATAGGTGTATTACATAAAACAGAGAGTACTTTGAAGATGACTGAAATTTAAACATGTAAGAATAAATACACAATTTTTTAGAAGTAAATTTCATTTTGGGGGTCTTCTCCCTTATATGGCATCCTTACTGCCTGATGTACTTGAGAGCAAATTTTCCTAGCATTTCTTAAAATAGTGCTAGGTATAACAACTGTCAGGGACTAAAAGAATAAAGTAAATTTTTTAAAAATTTTCAAGGTGATCAGTACATTGATACATGAATCCTTATATTGTAGTGAAAGGATTTATGTGTACTTGAGAAAGGACACTTGCTTTCTTTGGAAAAACATCATGGAAGAGGTGGAACCTAAGCTAGAACTTGGAGAACAAGCAAAATTGAGTGAAATTAAGAGATGGATAGAAGATGAGGTTTGGGGGAGAGTTTTCAAGGATGTCATATTGATACGTGAAAAGTGATTTATGAGAGAGAACTTATTTGGAATTACAAGTACTGTAGGTCAGTTTGATGAAAAATGAGTGAAGGAAAAGGAGGAAGGTAAGATGTGAGAGATATGAGATGAGGAGGACTTTGTCTCATTTCCTCTAAAGCAGAGCCTGAGCCAAGGACTTGCATGAAGACATTTTCTTTGAAGGTGGCTTCAGGAAATGGAAGTGAAAGGACAGGAAGGATAACTGGCAAGAAGGCAAAGGTAATGTATCAGTAAGTTATCAAGGTCACTCATTTGTGTAAAGAGATCCATCTCACCAAGCCTCCCCAGAATCATATATCTCAGAATTTTCTTAGTACAGGAAGGGAGACTAGAGCATTTACCTACAGGCATTCAATTCAAGTGAGGTTGTCCTAAAGCATCAACTCCCTCATATTTCCAGGATGCACCAAGTAACCCTGCCAGCCTGGCATCAACTTCTACCTTAGGAGGAGAATTATTGGGCTGGAAAGAAAATGAAAGACTTGCTACATATTCATGAGACTGGATGCTGCCATCATGGGATGAATTGATGTTCACATAAACTGACCTTGGCAACTGCAGCTAAAATCAGAGATGGGCTAAGGGAATGTGATGTGAACAAAATGGTGTCTGTACCAGGTAAATAAGCAGAGGCCAGGCTATGAAGAGCTTTGAAAAGGAAGCTTGTATCACTTCTCAGCTTTTTGGCTAAGATCAAATGTATCGGAAGTTTATAACCTACCTATTTACTTGTAGGGACTGAATTATTTATAGTAAGAAAGTAATGTGACCAGCTGTGGATTTTCCTGAACACTGGAACATTATGCCCTTGACAAAAGCACATATGATAGATATGCTAAAAATGCCAACATCTAGTTTATACTAATTTTAAAGGGTCACATGAAATATAGACATGACTTTCTAATCTGGAAAAAGTTTACTTTTTTTTCTTGGCCATTTTTATATGCTACCCAATTAAAAATTTCCCTGAATAGGAAATTTAATATAACTTATTAGCTTGAAGTGTTTTTAACAAATATTTTGTTTTTGGAAAGTGATATATTTCTTAACTGAACTGGCAAACAGATGTTGTATAAAAGTTATTCTGAAATATAGTGACCTAAAACAGCAATTACTTATTGTTCATAGTCTGCATGTTAGCTAGGAGCCAGCTGACCAAGAACAGCTGATCAAGGCTTGGTCAGAGATATTCTATTACAAGTAATTTTCTTCCTTCTCCCAGGCCTAGTGGGCTAGCCTAAGCACATTCTTCTTCTTGTCCTGGCTAAAAATAATGGAAGAAACAGAAACATAGAAGGTCTCTGAAAGCCTTGGCTTAGAATTGATTCACTGTGACATCTGCCTCATTCTATCAACCCATACAGTCAGATAGCCAAGTCCAAGTCAGGGGACAGGGAAATATTCTCTCCCTGTTTAGTTCCAAGTCACATGGCAAAGTATGTGTGCACACAGTGAGGAGCCAAAAATAATAATACCATCTACCAAACTGCATTAGTTTCTTAGGGCTGTTATAACAAATTATTTATTGGGTTCTTAGGGCTGTTGTAACAAATTTGATGTCTTAAAACAGTAGATAGTTTTATTTCTTCTCAGTTCTAGAAGATAGACGTCCACAATTTATTTATTTATTTATTTATTTTTAAATCAGTATTTTTTAAATTATCATATTGTGGAGTACAGTTAAGGATTAGGTATACAAATATGCTTCGTTCAGACACCCTTGGTGATAAGAGGTGACTCCCCGTCCCCAGACAGATATTGAGTATCATTAGACGTCCACAATTTAAATGTTGGCAGAGATAGTTCCTTCTGGAGGCTTAGAGAAAGAATACATTACATACTTCTCTTCTCCTTCTGGTGACTGTGGGCAATCCTTGGTGTTCCTTGCCTTGTAGATGCATCACTCCAATCATTCATCGCCTTTCCAATCTTCTGTTGACCTTTCCATTTATGTCTCTGTCTTCTTTTTGTCTCTTACAAGGAGACTCAGCATTGTATTGAAGGCCTAATCTAATTCAGGATGACCTTTTCTTAAGATATGTACCTTATTACATCAGCAAAGACCTTTATTCCAAATAAAGTCACATTCGGAGGTTCCAGGTGGGCATATCTATTTTGGGGGCAACTATTGAACTCACTACACAAATTCATTCTCAAATATATTTTTTCAAGATGTTTTACAATGAGAATCATCACCTACAGTTTAGTATTTCATTTTAACACAATAATTTTATGTGTACTTTGTCATTTTAATTCTTCAATAACTTACTATTCAGTATTCAAATACCACAGGCCTTAAGTTTTTAAATAAACCCAATTTTGATAATTAAATTTTTCAAATATGAAAATACTAAGTCACCGATATAGTTTGTTTACTTGGAAATAGGAATTCATAGACTATTATATGTGAAAAAATAAATGAAAGTAATATGCAAGTTTGACTTAACTTGAATGTACAAATAATATCAAAAAGTGTTATCAAAACCTTAAACAACTAATAATGGAAACATGTCATTGCATAGTTCTTAATTTTAGATGTTGTTAAGACATAGTTCAGAATGCTAAGTGAAGTACAAATCAATCAGATATATAGCAAGTCACAGACTGATGATTTTATACAAGTTTTTGGAAAAGCACAAGAAAAAAACTACAATCAAACAAACAAAATCCAATAATATAAACTTTTTGTCAGCAAACATGTTGATTCAAACCTAAGAAATCCCTGAAAATATTTGATCAAGTATAGCTAAGGGGTTAGGCTGCTTGTAATCTCCACTGTCTCCTACAAATATAGCAAAATTTTGGACTAAAGCAATGCTCTAGTAAAAGATATGGCTCCATACTAGTGCCACTTTATGAACTCTTTACTGCCATTCTACAATGAACTAAAGATAAACTCAAGAGTATTTATTCGCTTTTCTAGACATTTGACATTATCTCTCCATTCTAAGTATATGATTTTGGATTCACCTCATTGAACAAGATATAGATCATTCAAGCTCCGTGTGGAGTGAGCTTGGTGTTAGTCATGTGCACATGTGTGATCTTAAAGATGTATTTGCCAGCTTTAACCAGAAGTATATTAAATATGAGATTTATTTATTTCATAAGAAATGATTTAAAATTTTAGAACTGACTACTGATAAAAAGTAAAAGTATTTTTGAGAATGCAGCGTCACATGCACTTTGGATCACAGTTAAATATGACTATCCTGAGCATGCTGAAATTGCTTTAAAATCTTTTACTCTGTTTCCTTCCACTTATTACTTTGAGTCCATTTTTCTACTGTCATTTTTCTTGAAACAAAATGTAGCAACAATTTTGATATAGAACATTTTCTGCTGCATAGTGATCAACCCAGCCGAGGTATTTGTCAGGCTAAAATTTTAAAATATTGCTATATGTGGTGTTCATTCAAAAATATATGAACAGTCATTTAATATAAAAATCACTATTTTACTCATAATTTCTCTTGTAATTATAATTGCCTAATGACAAAATTATAAGCTTAATAGTAATTATCTACATTAATTTATTTATGTACTTTTAATAAACAGCATGTAAGTTTTGTATGCTTTCTCTTGTCTCATTTTTTGTTATATTTATTAAAATATACTTTCATGTCTAGTGAATTTAATAATAAAAAATTAGGTATCTAAAAATGTATCTTGTGTTTTTCCTCCTTTATTTTTCTAATAATACCTTTTCATTGGGCTATATTAAAAATATATTGGTTCATGACAGATGAGTATTTAAAATAAAATGGTGTGGTATGGAGAATTTGAGATGCAATAGAGTATGTGATTCTTGACTAGATTTGGGGACTTGTCAAGAAATAAGTACATACTAACATGTGAATTAGTACTAGTATAGATCACACCACCTTTTCAAGATATTGAAGTGTCCAGAATACATAGACACTTATGACAACTAATAAGTATGGGAACAATATATTGAATGATTTATTATAATAATGATATTCATAATTATAATTATGTTATTTGACATATTTATACTTTATTGATTGCTTTTGAAGTCTTTGTGATTTTGCACATGAAATATTCAAACCAACATATCATAATTTAGAACTTCACAGAAGGTATTTAATGTTGAGATCACTACAGAAATATGCTACCAATGAAATAAGGGATTGAATTTTTAAATTACATTTCCCATCAAATGTGGTTTAGAATTGCTCCTTCTGTTGGCAAATAAAACTAGAGAATATAGCAGTTAGAAGCAAAAAAAAAATCAACTTTGTAGGAATAAAAAATCTGAATAACACCTTAGATCAGAAAGGTATAAAGGTCTTTTGCCTAATTTTCTCCCTTACCAATTATTGACAGGTGATGATGACGATATATAAGTAAAATTTTTGAGCACATAAAATCTATCAGGCATCCACTACACATACACACACACACACATACACACACACACTTATTTGCATAGATTTTCTCTAATCCCCAAAAGAAGCCCATGATTTATGTGTTGTGATGGTCTTTTAATGTATCACTATGGCTAGGCTACAATCAGTTATTCAACTAAACACTATCTAGGTTTTACAAAGAAAATATTTTGTAGATCTGAGACAGTTGACTTTAAATGAGGAAGATTATCCTAAATAATATTGATAGATATTAATTAGTTGATTACTGATTCTACTGATTTAGCAGAAAGGCCTTAACAGGAGTGCTGAGGCTGCCCTAATGAAGAACAAATCTGCAGCTTGTGGGTAGCAGTTATAGCCCATGCCTGACAGTTTGCCTATGGAAGTCATACTTGCTTAGCCACATATAATTGTGTAACCTAATCACTTGTGATAAATACCTTAATATATATGTGCTTAAACCCTGACTATTATTATACCTTTAACAGATTTTTTAAAAGTTTCTTTTTTTTTTTTTTTTTTGAGTTGGAGTCTCACTCCTTCGCCCAGACTATAGTGCAGTGGCTGCTCCCGGCCACCGCAGCCTCGACATGCTGGGCTCCGGCGATCCTTCCGCCTCAGCCTTCCAAGTAGCTGGAACTACAGGCGCGGGCTACCATGCCCGGCTAAGTTTTGATTTATTGTAGAGACGAGGTCTCGCCAAGTTGCCCAGGCGGGTCTCGAACCCGAGGGCTCAGGCAATCCACTCACCTCAGCCTCCCAAGGCGCGAGATTACAGGCTGAGCCACCGAGCCCTGCTGGATTTTTAAAAAGTTAAATCTCTTCTCCATGGTGTTGTT
>CAUYQG010271703.1:0-27505 GCA_963574415.1 Tarsius wallacei | reverse complement strand
CTGGAGTGCAGTGGCCACTCCGGGCCACCGCAGCCTCGACCTGCTGGGCTCCGGCGATCCTTCCGCCTCAGCCTTCCAAGTAGCTGGAACTACAGGTGCGCGCTACCACGCCCAGCTGATTTTTTGATTTATTGTAGAGATAAGGTCTTGCTTGCCCAGGCGGGTCTCAAACCCGCGGGCTCAGGCAGTCCACTCACCTCAGCCTCCCAAAGGCGCGGGATTACAGGCTGAGCCACTGAGCCCGGCTGGAATTATTTTTAATAAATTTTCTTTTTCCTTTTTTTCCTTTAGTCATTTTTCTGACAATACTTTAAATACATTTCATCTAAGAAGAATTGATTTTTTTAACACTGAGTCTTAGCTCTAATATTTCATAAAATAGCTCTTATTTACATATTTTCTTCCATGAATTTTTTAATATAAATGTTTTTAGATACCTTTTTCTTGCCATTCTGAATGTTTATTTTATCTTCTGACTCCTGTTTGAGCTTGTACTGGTTGGTCAGGCTTTCTAGAACAGTATTGAATACAGTATCACACCCTTTATTTTTGCCTTTAACAGAAATGCCTATAGTGTGTGGTTTTGTTGTTGTTGTTTTTGAGTTGGAGTCTTACTCTGTTGCCCAGGCTGGAGTGCAGTGACGTGTACATGGCCACCACAGTCTCTACCTGCTGGACTCAGGCAGTCCTTCCGCTTCAGTCTTCCAAGTAGCTGGAACTATAGGTGTGTGCCACCACGCCTGGCTAATTTTTTGATTTATTGTAGAGACTAGGTCTTGCAAAGTTGCCCAGGCTGGTCTCAAACTCATGTGCTCATGTAATCTTCTTGCCTTGGCCTCCCAAAGTGCTGGGGTTACAGGCATGAGCCACCGCGCCTGGCGCCTATGGTGTTTTATTACTGCATGTGAAGTTTCCTGTTGATTTGAAGTGATCTTTATCAACTTGAGTGATTTTTATGTTCTTAATTTTTATTTTTATTAAGTCCTTAGTTTTTGTGTTTATCAGTAAATGAGTGTGGAAATATTTAGTGCCTTTTCAATTTCTGATGAGAAATTATGATTAATTTTTGTAACCCTTCTGGGTTGTCAATACATTTCCTAATATGCTTATTTTGGAAGTTATTAGAGGTGTTTAAAGTTGAGAAGCAGTATAGTTTTGGGTAGAAAAATTAATCTAATCTTTTAGTAATTATCTAGGCATATGGGGACAAAGGAATTTGAAGAAAATGTGTAGTTTCTTGTCTCCTGGCCTTAAAGATCCAACATAGTCACAATCATCTCCCACAAATTGCTCTTCTGGTCTTTCCAAGTGCTGTTCTTTGCACAGTATATTTATTAAATTGATTGTGTGTCATTAACAGTGATGGGACTGATCTATTTTTTTTCTGTTTACTAGTAGAATAGCTTCAGAGTCTTTATGTCAGCATAGAAAAGATGATAAAAAAAATTAGAAGACAAATATAGTATTTGGAAATACCAAAATAAGGTCCTAGATTTGAATTTGTGAACTTTGGAAAGAGCTTAGTTGTATGTACTTGGTGGCTTGTGGAATTTATCAAAGAAATTTCCTTGGAATTTTTTTTGCCTGTCCTCCCCTCCCTTTCCATGTTTCTACTCCCTCCCCTTCCCCTCTGTCTCTCCGCCCTCCCTGCCCCTCTCCCCCTCCCTGGCCTTCTCCTCATCTCCCTGCCCTTCTCCCCCTTCTCCTCCTTTTTCTTTTTTTAAATTCTGGAGGCTCTAGGCTCAGTTAAGTATTTTCGTGTGGCAGAGAGCCAGATTTCTAATAGCCCCGAACTCAGCCTGCTGCTGTTGCTTAGCAACTGCTTGTGAAGTCTTGTGGCTATAACTGAATTATAAATAGGGTTATGAGCAGAAGTGCAATTGAAATTGAGATTGGAAAGAAAAGCACACTCTTCCTTTCCTCCTCCCCCATTTGAATTTGAGTGTTTTTTAATGCAGAATCAGTTTTCAGAAATCTGGCTCGCAAAAATTGGGAGCCCTATCAGGAAGACAGTACAAGCTCTGAAGAGGTCTTGTTTGCTGTTACACATTTGGAAGCCTTTTTTTTTTTTTTTTTTAAGGATTAAACAGCCTATAATGGAGACATGGCAATTCATGGAAACTAGAGAACTTCTGATTTTTGTGGTCTTATACACATAGAAAAATATCTATACATTTTATTACTAACTGTATTTCTCTTCCACATTTACATTAACACTCCATTCAGTGACATTTTACTATTAGGCTATATTTTTGTACTTTTAATCACATCATTTCTTTAGAGTGGCTTAAAATTTGTTCTGTAATAATGACCATGTAAGTATTTGATGAATATTGAATACATGAATGAATCAACCTTTCTTTATCATTGCTTAAAGAGCAGTGCATCTTGGAGTAGAATTTATTAAAATGTAATTAGCAAATCAAAACCTGAAAGGTCCTTTAAGGCTTTCTGATTTAATTTCTCTATATTTCAGATGGAAAACTTTAGACCTAAAGCTCTTAAATGATTTGCCTAAGATCTCTTGCACCCTATTTTTTTTGCATCTGTCTTCCTTACTGACACATTTAGCAGCTCTTTTGTTTTTGCACTCGTATTTCATCACTTTACACAAGTTCAATTGAATTCTGTAATTTATAATAAAAGTATACAACTGAATTTAGTAATAAGCATGACTTATATAATAAACAGGCTTTGTTGAAAGTGAAAGAATGTGAGTTCTCAGTGTACGATGAGTATCAGTCAGTATATTTGTAGATTGGATGGAGAACATTGACTCATTTTTATATGATGATTAGGAGGATAGAGGTCAAGAGAGTTTCCAAAGTATAGTATCTTTTGGTTAGAGCGCCACCGATTTTTTTTAGGTACTAAAAGATGAAACTAAATGGTAATTCTTGGTTTTGGATAAAGTAACTATATTTTCTTAAGTATATATTATAAAATTTTGATAATAGCTTCTAATAGCGCAATCTATGAAACTAAGCTGATTATGAACATTTTCCAGAGACAAGTAGAATGTATTTCTATACATTGTTGCTGAAAAATTTTAGAATGGGAATTTTTTTTTTCTTTTTTCTTTTGCTCCCAGGGGAGTTGCTGGTACATTCTTTGTTGTATGTCCAATAGAAATCTTGCTATCAAAAACATAATTTTTTTTGAAAGGTCTAATTAAAGGAAGATGTAGATTTATAAATAGAATTGACTGCAAAAATTGGAGTAAAAATAATTTAAATTAGATCTATAAGGAGAGATAACCAGTAATATTGCTTTGGTATAGAACAGAAAAATAGTTGGTAGAAAGAGGAATTTAAGTTTCTTCCAGAATATGGAAAAGAATGAAGTTTCTATCTTTAGTTTAGTTATGATTGTTATTAAAGTTATACCTCTGTACACAAAGACGGGAGCCACAGAACATCTGGCTCTCGGCTGCCATTTTAAATTCCTGTGGGTTTTTTAGCAGGAGGAGGGGCAGGAGAGCAGGAAGAGGATGGAGATCAGGGTTAAGTTTCTGGAATTCTCTAAACTTCTCTACAGCATTTTAGTTGCCATACAAACTATTCCAGGGTGCCTTGATTTATTCAGTTACCCCAAAATTCAGATTGATATGTGATATGTGACTACTTTGAATAATGTTCTGCCAAACATCCTGCCTTTTCAATTTTCTTGACTTAAAACTGGCCAACCTAAGTTAAAAAAAAAAAATTAAAGTGTTTTGTCTGCTTTAAAATACTACTTAAGAAAATATGAAATACTGAGACATATTTAAAATGATATTTGATATCTGGGATTATTAAATAATTTTTCCCACTTGCAGGACTTGGATGTTTGTTATTTACTATCACATTGTGACTCAGGTTGATTCATATTGCTTTCCTTTGTAATGAGGATAATAGTTTATTTATTCAGATAAGTAAATAAGATCTATATACATACAAGATTTAAGGTATTTTAAAGATATAATACAATTGTAGTAGATTGTGGATATCTGTCACATATGAATGTAACATTAAGAAAAATAAGTAAACACACACACACATGCACACATAATACACACCCCCCAAAAAACTACTTTTCATTCAGACCAAAGGTTAAAATAGCAGTATTTATGTTTTCTAAAAGCTTGTGATATTGGAATTTTCATGAATGAAAAAAATAAAATGAAAGCTTGCTTAAACTTAATTTTAAAATCTATCCGTTGTCAAATGTTTGATTAAGAAGACTATTAGTCAATGGATAGCTCTTTTAATTTTTACCCTTCCTTCAATGAAGCTTTTGTTATTTAAAACTGTTCTGTGTTCCTGTGTTTTAAAGGCATTGTTTCTAAGCTTTAGTCATGGATTATAATAAATTCTTTACGTAATATACTTTTTATATTGTGTTTAGACTTTCATAGTGTCAAATATATAATCTCAGTTTGCATTTTAGATAACAAAACAAACATTTTAAATGTTTGACCAAAGCAAACATTAAAAAAAATAATTTAGCATTTTATCAAAACATACTGATGGAAAGTTTGACGTAAGAAATGCATAGAACATGTACTTTAATAAATGACATTTGTTTTAACATGACTTGACTGTTAAACCAGTCTTTTGCTTTCAGCTGTAATTTAAATTCTTGAAAGTAAAAGATGTAGTTCTGTTTTTTCTTCATCTTATTTTTTTTTTTTTGGTTTGTTCATTTCTTGCTAATCTGTAATCCTCTTTATAGTTGTTACATTAGACTGCATATTGTTTGCCATCTTTAGGAATTAAAATCTACTCCAGAGTGAATTTGTAATGTGCAAAGAGACATGCATATTTAGCATTATTAGGTTGGAAAGGTAGAATGATAAAATACATTGTTATTTGGGTAACAGGATAAGAAATTTCAAGCATTGTCACCTGTAACATTATTCCCCTTTAAGCAAAATTGATAAAAAATGTCAGTGTCATACACATTATTTGCTTAACTTTTACTTGATATGAACTTTAGATAATTTGTTTCTTTCACTGATAGAAATTATTTGAACTTAATTGAGAAAATAATTATTGGATGCCAACATGCAGTAGTATGTTGGGAGAAGTTGGTTAAAAATAAATGAATAAGGCATATTCCCTACCTTATATAGGGGTTTGCTTTGATAAATTATTTAAGCTATGTGTTTTTAACACACTAAACAGTATTTTAACCAGTAGATCTGATTGATTTTCAAATAATTTCAGAAAAAAAGTGCTAGAAAAAATACATTGCTGTTTAGATTTTGAGGTCTTAAGAGAGCCTTGAATGTATGAGGACCTGTGATTGAAGTACCTCATGATTCTCCTGTAAATACAAAAACAGTTAAATGCATAAATGGATGTACACACACATGCACACGTACACACGTAAATAAAATATGGACCATGACATGTTACTTGAAAGTGGCTCCATTATTTAGCTTAACATTCATTTTTCTTTAATTGGCACCTGACAAGAAAGGTGTCAAGTTAATATTTTAGATGATGAAATGAAAGGCACATATTTTTTCCCCAAGAAAATGAAGTGTTTTTGCTGGTAATTTTGCTCTTATAGTCACATCTGTTCTAGGATTCATACTAGCATATTGTTTCTATTTTTAGGCTGTTGCCAGGCAGATTTAAAATTTTTCCTCTTATGGTTGCCCAGTTTCTAGCTTCCTCATTGGTTACATGACCCTGCTTTCATTAGCCAACCATAGTGACTATGCAAATTGTATTTCAGTTTCTGTTACTGTGAAAGAACTGATAAGATGGCTGCAGGGGGCTCCCTTTGGGGTATGTTTTTTTATTTTAAAGGACTTTTATCATTGTGCAGGGAAAAACGAAGATAGATTTCTTCTTAAGGGGTTTTTTGAGATGGGAAATCAAACTGTGTAAGCAAGTTTTATAAGGCTGAAAAATGCCTCTCGTGTCAGATTTTATTAATTTTAATAGTGTTATGTTTTGTCTCTGTTAGGCTGTGTGTAAGTGGGTATATTTTATTACTTTTTATATGTAAACATGCCAGCATGGTAGCTTATAAGTCTGCTAAAATGTTCTAGAGTACTGTCTTTGCTTTCTAAAAGAAGTTTTTCATTTAGGAATTATTTTAGATATCAGTTATATGTACATAGCGCATCATTCTTTAAGCCAGTACTTAGTGTATCCTGTGTACCCAACACTATGTAGTTTATTAATATTATACCAGAATACTTACTTGATTTTTTTTTTTTCTGGTTCTTTCGTGAAATGACCTCAGAAACACATCATCATGATATCAGCATATTTAAGCTGTTTTCTGACATCAAAGCTTTGGATACTTAAAATGTATTAATTTTATACTAGATAAATGATGAGACGTGCCAAAGTGCTTCATTAAATAATACATAAATGTAGGTATTAGAGTCCATTTATAATACCTCTGAAGTACTGACAAATACAGCAAGTGGTGGCAAGATGTGTCGTCCTATGAATAAAGACAATATTGATGAAGTGTGACAAAGCCATATGTAACTTTAGAAAGTCTTAAGAAACATACCTCATTATATAAAATTTATCAGCATTAATTACATATAGGGCCTTTTGGTTATAGTGTCATTTTATAATAGAAGATAATGTTGCTATTTCACATTTTATTTTTGTATTAAAATATAGTTAATTGCTTTTGCCATGTGTAGAAGACTATTAGTATTTGTACTTGTGTTCACCAGTATCATTCTCAGTACTGCTTTTTTTGTTTGCTTTTCTGCCTTTTATCTTATGTGAGTATTCCATGCCCATTATGATAATACTGCAAGATAAGTATACTATAGAGTTACGTCTCATGTAGGACAGGGAAAAAAGAACTGAACAATGGGTACACATGCACATAAAGAAGGAAATAACAGATACTGGGTGCTCCAAAAGAGGAGAAGGAGGGAGAGAGACAAGGGTTGAAAAATTATGTATCGTGTCTAGAAGTACTAGAAGTCCAGTCTTCACCAGTATGCGGTATACCTGTGTGATAAACATGCACAGGTACTCCTGAATCTAAAATAAAGTAAAAAAAACAGAGAAAAGCAATGGGCTTACCCAAGATGAACAGCAAAGCAGGTGTTATTTTATGTATATTGCCTTCCATTACCGGTATAATTACAGACAGGCTTGTTGACCTAGAAATGTGAACTTTCTAAAGTATAAACCAGTACTCAGTTCTCTTGGTATAGTTGTATTACCCCCCTGTAAAGGGGGTTAGCTTACAAAGGAACGAAAAACAAAATATACAACTGAAGTCCTGCTATTCTTTGTTTAGTCAGAGTCTTACTTTGCTGGCCAGGCTGGAGGAGTGTAGGTGCACAATCAAGGCTACCTCAGATCACAGCTACCTCAGCCTCAACCTTCGGGGCTCAGGTGATCTTTCTGCCTCAGCCTTCCAAGTAGCTGGAACTGCCATGCCCAGCTAATTTTTGATGTATTGTAGAGATGAGGTCTTGCCAAGTTGCCCAGGCTGTTCTTGAACTTCTGGGCTCAGGCAGTTCTCTTGCTTCTGTCTCCCAAAGTGCTGGATTACATGTGAGCCACTGCACCTGGCTGCTTCTTTTTTTTTTTAATACCCAGTTTATTTAGATACAATTCACTGTTTAAAGTGTACAATTTAGTGGTTTTTAGCTATTTATGTAACTGTCTAACCATCACCACAGTCAATGTTAGAGCATTTTCATTTCTCTGTAAAGAAATCCTGTACCTTTTAACAGCCAACTCTAACTTTCTCCTAAACCCTCCAACCTCAAATAATCACTAATTTATTTTGTCTGTATAGATTTACCTATTCTAGGCATTTCATATATAGTAGCCTCCTTATCTGCAGTTTTATTTTCTATAGTTTTAGCTACCCATAGTCAATTGTGGGTGTATTATATGAAAGATTCCAGAAATAGATAGTTCATAAGTTTTTTAATTTGGCACCATTCTGAGTATTGTCATGAAATCTTGTGCATCCTGCTCTGTTTCACCCAGGACATGAATCATCCCTTTGTCTGTGTGTCTGGCATATCTACCTTGTAGGTGCTGCCTGCCTGTTAGTCACTTAGGAGCCATCTCACTTATCAGATCTACTGTAGTATCACAGTTCTTGTGTTCAAGTCACCCTTTTCTTAATAACGGCCTCAAAGAGCGACAGTAGTGATGCTGGCCAATTTGGGTAAACCAAAAAAAAGCTATAAAGTGCTTCCTTTAAGTGAAAAGGTGAAAGGTCTCAACTTAATGCTGAAAATGCTGAGTCAGTGGTAAAAAGGAATCTTCTATCTGTGAAATGATGACCAGTATATTGTTATAATTGTCCTATTTTATTAATCTCTTACTGTGCCTAGCTAATAAGTTAAATTTTATCATAGGTATGCATATATAGGAAAAAAACATAGTGTATATAGGATTCTGTACTGTCTGTGGTTTCAGATATCCACTGGGTGTCTTGGAATGTATACCCTGTGAATAAGGGGGGTGCTACTGTAAATGGAATAATTCAGTGGCCTTTCTGATCAGCTTCTTTCACTCAGCATGTGTTCACGGTTCATTCATGTTGTAGCATGTTTCAGTGCTTCATTCCTTTTTATGACTGAATGATATTCCATTGTATTGATCTTTTCATCAGTTGCTGGATCTTTGGGCTGTTTCCAGTTTTGGTCATTATGAGTAGTGCTTCTATTGAGCATTTGTGTACAAGTTTTTGTGTGGACATACGTTTTTATTTTTCTCAGGAGTAAAATTACTGGGTTGTGTGGCAACTCTGTGTTTAATATGTTGAGGAACTGCCTGATCATTTTCCAAAGCAGGTGTACTATTTTGCAATCCCACCAGCATTGTATGTAGTTTCCAATTTCTTTGTCAACACTCATTATTCTCTTTGAATATAGCTATCCTGGTGTGTGTGTGTGTGTGTGTGTGTGTGTGTGAAGTGATATCTCATTGTGGTTTTTATTTGCATTTCATTAAGACTAATGAAGTTTTTTGCTTTTGAACTATTGGCTTATTGGCCCCTTAGTGGAAGTGTGTATTCAAGTTCTTTGCCTATTTTTAAATTGGGTTATCATTTTTAAAATTTTTGAATTGTAAGTTTTTATATATTCTAAATAAGTATTTGACTTATCGGATACATGATTTGCAAGTATTTTCTCCCATTATGTGAGTTTTCTTTTCACTTTTTTGATGGTCTCCATTGCAGCACAAAAAGTTTTAATTTTGGTGAGGTCTAGTTAAACTTATTTGTTGCTTGCTGTCTTTTGGTCATATCTAAGAGACGATTGCCTTTTTCAAAATTATGAAGATTTAGTCTGTTTTCTTCTAAGATTTTAAAGTTTTAACTCTTAAATTTAGGTCTGATTCATTAGGAGCAAATTTTTTTGTATATGGCAAAATAGAGGGGTCTGTGTTCTTTTGCATTTGGCTATCCAGTTTTTTTCTGGTACTCTTTGTTGAAAATGCTATTCTTTCTTTATTGAATGGCCTTTAACCCGTGTCTAAAACAACGTATCAGAACTGAGGGTTCGTTTCTGTTTCATTGATCTGTATGTGCCTTTTGCTGGTAGCACTACATGGTGTAGGTTACTGTGGCTTCCTAGTAAGTTTTGAAAATGCAAAGTAGGAGTCCTCCAAGTTTGTTTTTCTTTTTCAGTATTTTCTTTTTGACTGAAAGTCTCACTTTGTCATCCAGGCTGGAGTGCAGTGGCATGATTAAGGCTCACCACAGCCTTGACCTCCTGGGGCTCAGGTGATTGCTCTGCCTCAGAGAATAGGGTTCTTGAATCCAGTAGCAGAGTTGCATTTCTAAAGAGGTTAGAAATGATCAGCATGAAGTGATTTTTTAATATTTAGTTAAGCTATTCAATGAAAACAAATTTGAATAAAAATTATTTTTAGCATCCCTTATTCAGGAAAATGTTATACTAATGTCAGCCTAAAGCATGAATATAATTGGAATGCTGTTGTCAAAGACAGAAGTGTCACATCCACTTAAATGGTTTTGCTTAATGTTTTCTAAGTTTTTGCTTCAGTTTTGTTTTTAAGTATACTTCATCAGGTACTTATCACTTTGAATTAATACAATGTTTGTGTGTGTATGCTTTTTGACCCAACAATCTTGGTACTTAGTTAAGGCTGTTAATAAAAAGCAGTACAGGCCCTAGTTTTAATATTTAATAAAAAATCCCTACCATAGACATGTTTTTCAAACAGAGCATTTGGGATTATATTTCTAATGTTTCATTTTCATTGTTCACATCCTTGGGATTTTTGGTAGAGCACTTGCCCTCATCTGCTTCCCTTGTTGCTGGGCGAGGTTTGTGATACTGATATCTGATTGGTTTTAGGCAACTAGGCTTTGAGCCAATCAGATAGTGCATTTCAGCTCTCTCACAGACTGAAGCAGTGAGGCAGCTGTTGATTTATTTTTTCCTGTGGGGAGATTATATAAACTAAGAGTATGGCTGCAGCAAGCTCCCTCTTGGGTATGTTTGAAAATTTACAAGGTTCATCTGTAATGAAGAAGACAAAAATGAGGTGTATTTTTAAGACTTGCTTATTACTAAGAAAACCTAATAGGTAGTGATTTGAGAGAAAAAAAAATTCTGAGCACAGATTTTCAATTTTTAGTTTTAAACATTACATTTAAAGAACTATAGAATGATGCAAATATAAGGAAAAAATTTGTCTTCAATTTACATGATTATTTACTTTGTAATCCACACATTGGCTTTACAATAAAGCTTTGAAAGAAGAGCTTATAGAACCTTTTTGTTTGACCTGCTGGGAAAGGCAGTAAAGGATATAGTAATTGTACTTACATCACTTAATATAGGTTGTCAAGAATCAGACATTTGAATTTCATTAGATAAATTAAACTAAGTCAGTTCAGTGCAGTAGACAGCACAAAGTTGCCCCTAGTAATCCTTTGGGTCCAGAATACTATTAATTTTTGGAATTGGAAATCTTTAACAATAGTAGTAGGTGAGTATGAAAATAAATTTTGTTCATTACCTAGATTGAAGACTTTGCTGGATATTTAGTTATGTATATTTTATAAAAGTAAGGACTATGTTTTTTTTTCCCTTTTAGAAATTTGCATCTGAATTTTGCATTGTGCAGGAAGGTATATTCTTTACGTGTTGTCCTTGTCTGACCCATTTTCCAGGTAGAAAATTAATTTATATTTCTGGAAACATTCATGGATATTTGTTAAAGCAAGAGAAATTAACGTAGCATAAAATATGTAAATATAACTTATTCATTTATGTGTGTAATATAGTTAATGCACATTGTATAAATTTAGGATTTTATGTAAACTGTGTTCTAGATTACTTATTTCAGACAAAGAACCACACTGAAGTATTGCAGATCCAGCTTTTGTTTAACTATGTTTCTCTGACCTTATTGTCTGTTTCTTGTTGCTGGGCAGGAATCAGAACACTGGTTGCTGATTGGCTGAGTTTGTGAGCAGCTCTTGAACAGCCACTTAAATTCTTGAGCTTTTTGAGCAGGCAGATTGTGGGCTAAGACATAACAGCTTCCCTTTGTTGTTTCACTGCTATGATCTCTTTGCTAGAAAGAGGAGTGGAAAGAGTAGGTGGAGGGGGATGAAGCAGAGAAGAAAGTAATGTTTTCATTTAAAGAAGAAGAGGCTTGTTATTGGGCTTTCCTTAAAAATAATTTACCAAAAATTTGAAAAATTTTTTCAAGCCATAGAGACTTATTTGCAGGTAACATACCCTTCTCTGGTTATTTAAATGTAAATTCCTGTGGAAAAAGATTTTATTTTCCCAGAGTTCTTGAATCTGAATATATAGAGTAATGACTTAGAAACATTATTTTGACTCTTCTTCCTCATGAAAAAAATACTTTCAGAAGAAACTAGTTTATCACGTTTTACAGTTACTTCTGGATATGGCAGACATTTTCTGCTGTAAAATACAAAAGCTTTTTTCAGTGAAAATGAATTACACATGTGAAAGCTTCATGATTCTAGTGTTACCTCCTAAAAAAGTAGCATTTTTTAATAGAATAGTTTTATGAATGGCATCTTAGTTCCAGATGACAATATTAAAAGGATCTTTAGAAATGTTTTGTTCTGGTATTACAGCCACGGAAACTTGTTTGCTGGTAACACACCCTCCTCTAATGTGTGTCTTTCTTAAATATGCTTTGCTTATGCAAAATAGATTTCTAAAAGCAGACTGCTGATTGGTTTGTACGAATATGGCTGAACTAGTTGTTCGTGCTACTTCCTTATTGCTTTGTCTGTTTTTCATTGTACTTAGAACCCATAAAAGATCCGGTAAATGGCTGTAGTGTGCTCCCTTGTGGGTATGAATGGTAGTTCTTCTGTAATTCTTTTTATTCTTTTATTATTACTGAATTTAATGGCATGATAAAACCAGCTTGTCTTGGATTGTGTTTACTTTTATTAAATGTTGTTTGGTGGTGGCAATTTAATGTTAAATGTGAGGTATGCATGTTGTATTTTCTCATTTCCATATAAAAGAATTTGTCTCAGACTCTTTAGTTAATGCCTAAAAACATTATCCTGAATATATATAGACAATGATAATAACATTTATTGAGTGCTTACTACATTCTAAGTGCTTACTGTATAGAATCTAATTTAATTCTCACAGCAACCTCTGTGGTAGGTACTGATATTATCCTCTCTTTAAGGTACCTGAAACTATGAAATTGAAATGTTGGTAACTTGCCTAGTGTCACACATTAAGTATGTGGGAGTTTTCGAATTCAAATTCATGAATCTGTCTTTAGTCTGCAGAATTCATTTTCTTAATTGGGTTACTAAAAGTTTTGAAAAAGTTTTTTTTAAATTAAGGAGATGCTTACTTTTAATGCAATTGATAGTAAGTGCCAGCTATCCATATAGCATCTAAGAACTATGGATATCAAGAATTCTAAGTCCAAAAGAATGGCAATTCAATATTTGAAAATATTTAAAGAGTAACCATACTACTTATATTATCAATTTAATTATTTGGTATACTTGGAATCAGCAAGGAAAAGTGACAGCAAAATTTGCGTTATATCTTTTTGCAGAAAATTTTGTAGTTAGCATGACTTTGTAATGATGGGGAGGGAAGGACCTTGAAGGTGTTCAGTTTTATTCTATAATTAATAATTCTTAAAATAGTGTCTGGTACAATTTTGCATGAGATTTCTGTTTAATTGAACAGTAATCTTTCTAAATAGTTTTATTTAGTTACATAGTTTAAATGAAAAGGTTAGGGTGGCTAAGAAATGCGTTTTAAATAGTTGACTTCAAGTGAGAGAATGAATTCAGAATGTACCCCAGTTTAGAAGTTTTGTGACAAAGTGATAGATTCTCAAGCTGAATTGGCCTCTAGCATATAGGCTAGGCTTATTGCTTTATGCCAAAGATCACCAGGAACACAATTTAAAATTGAACAAGTTAGGTTTTCTGTTTGTTGCAGGGAAGGAAGAATGTTCACTATAGGGAAACTGTAAGGCACATCAGTAGGAGGATGTTAGAAAAAAATCTAGTAGATCTGGGTGTAGTATAGTATAGATTGGATTATTTTGGTGAGTTTAAGGAAATAGATTTTCACTCTGGATTGAGTGACGATCAGGAAGTGAGGGCAATTCTGTACTTGAGTATCTCAATCTTACATATGTAAGAAGCATATACTATTGCAAGGAGAAAGCTGTAATTGAAGAAGTGGCCGTCACTCATTTAATGAGAGGGGGGATGTTTGGAATTTTGTGGGTTGTACGGTGATCTTGTCTGATTTGAATGCTCTGGGAGGTGGTTTTCTGTCCGACAGAATACCAGAACTTACCTGTAAGCATCAGATCGAATTTTTTAACAACATTGAGCCCTTTTTTCTCTTTCTTTCTCAGGCCAAAGCAAGCATATCCTATTAGTAATGGTGATAGTGAATATCCAACGTGAAAACAATATTCTTGTATCCTGTATATTTTAGTTCATGTTAGACTTTTGTTTTATTCCATTGTTGACTAGTGGCATTGTCTTTCTCCAGGACCAAATCCTTGACCATTTTTTGCTTGCCTTTATTTTACTAGCTAGGTGTTAACATACGAATGGTTAAGAGAACATCCTTGTTTTGGTTCTGATCTTATTCCACTATTACGTCTGATAACTGTAGTTTCCTTGGTAGCTAACCTTTATCAGATTTGAATAAGTTTCCTTCTGTTCTTAGTTTTCTGAGAGTTTTAATTATGAGTCAGCATTGAATTTTATCAAGTAAATATTCTGTATTGTTGAGGTAATCCTTTATTTTTCCCCTCTGTTCTTGTTTATGTGATGAATTAAATAGTTTGATTTTTTTTTTCCTCTTAAGCTGCCGAAATCTGTTGTCTCAAAGTTTTGGAGACTAGAAGTTTGAAATCAAGGTATTGTCAGGGCCATGCTCCTTCTGAAGGTGCTAAGGAATGATGTGTTCCAGGTCTCTTTCCCAGCTTCTGGTAGTTTCTTGGCATGTGGTAGAATCATCACATGGCATTTTCCCTTTGTGCACGAATGTGTCCAAATTTTTCCCTTTTTTCTAGTCCCTAGACCACCAGGGAGTCTAGTAAATTTCCCCTTTTTTATAAGGATGCCAATCATATTGTATTAGGGCTTACTCTAATAACCTTATTTTAACTTGATTACCTCTGTAAAGGCCCTATCCAAATATTTGGAGACACTGGAGCTTAGGACTCCATTACATTTTTTTTTTGTGGGGGGAAGAAGGAAGGAGCTGCATGATAGTAACACTGTGATACAGATTCGTTCAGTTTAGGCAGCATTCGTCAGTAGGACACCTGGTGGGTGTGCATATAAAGCCAAAATGTTCCATGTCTTGCTATGAACAACATTATTTGATTTCTGAATGTGAAACCAACCTTGTATTTTTTAAAAGAGCTTTCACTTGGTCATAATGTGTTACCTTTTTAAAGAAACACTCTTCAAGGTAACTCATAGATGAAAGAAGAAATCACACTACAAATTAGAAAATATTTTAACAGAATAATGAAAATTTGGCACATTAAGATGTGAGGTGCAACTAAAGCAGCTCTTGGAGGGAAATTTATAGCTTTGTATGCATATATTATAAAAAGTGAAAAGATTGAAAAGTAATGATTAAATTTGAACCACAAGGGAAAAGATGGTATATTAAACCCCTTCAAAAAAAAGGTAAGCAAAAAGAAATAATATTAGAAAAGGAGAAATCACTGAAACTAGAAAGCAGATGTAAAACTGAAAAATATCAGCTAAAAGTGCATTCTTTAATGAATAAATAGAATTGACAAAATTGTAGCAAAACTTACTAAAAAGAGGACATGTTGCAACATTTATGTATTTAACCTTTCTTTTTTCCTTTATACCAGCTTTACTGAGGTATAACACATATGTACAATGCACCCATTTAATGCATACAATTTAGTGATTTTTTTTTAAAGCATATTCACGGAGTTGTATAATCATCACCACAATCAATGTTGGAACATTTTCATTACCCCATAAAGAAATCCTGTGCCACTTAGTAGCCAGACATCATTTCCTCCCAAACCTTCTGTGTCTATAGATTTACCTATTTTGGACATTTCATATAAATGGAATAATTCAGTATGTGACCTTTTTGACCGGCTTCTTTCACTCAGCGTGTTTTCAAGGTTCATTCATGTTGTAGGCTGTATCAGTACTTCATTCCTTTTTATAACTGAATAATGTTTCATTGTATGGTTATACATTTTATCAATCCATTCATCAGTTGCTGGACAGTTGGGTTGTTTCCATTTTTGACGACTATGAGCAGTGTTTCCATGAGCATATGTGTATAGGTTTTTGTGTAGACATGTTATTTTTCTTGAGTATATACTTAGGAGTAGAATTGCTGGGTTGTGTGGCAACTCTGTATTTAACATGTTGAGGAACTGCCTGATCATTTTCGAAAGCAACTGTACCATTTTACAATCCCACCAGCATTGTATGAAGGTTCCAGTTTCTCAATTTTTCTCAACACTCATTATTCTCTCTGAGTATAGCTCTTCTGGTATGTGTAAAGTATTATCGTGTTTTTGATATGCATTTCCCCATTGACTAATAATGTTTTTTTTTTTTTTTTTTGAGTCGGAGTCTCACTCTGTCGCCCAGACTGGAGTGCAGTGGCCGCTCCTGGCCACCACAGCCTTGACCTGCTGGGCTCCGGCGATCCTTCCGCCTCAGCCTTCCGAGTAGCCGGAATTACAGGCACGTGCTACCACGCCCGGCTGGTTTTTTATTTATTGTAGAGATGGGGTCTTGCCAAGTTGCCCAGGCGGGTCTCGAACCCGTGGGCTCAGGCAATCCACTCACCTCAGCCTCCCAAGGCGCGGGATTACAGGCTGAGCCACCGAGCCCAGCTGACTAATGATGTTTATTGCTTATAAACTATTGGTTTATTGGCCTATTTGTAGAAATGTCTATTCAAGTCCTTGGCCCATTTTAGAATTGGGTTCATTTTTAAATTATTGAATTGTAGCAGTTTTTACATATTCTAGATACAATTCTATCAGATATATGATTTGCAAATATTTTCTCCCATTGTGTGAGTTGTCTTCACTTTCTTGATGGTAATATTTTGTTAATATTTTTATAGTTCTTCCAATCTAGATATGCCTGATTGCAAATGTAATTTTTCCTTCTGAGTTCTTTAGTTGTCTCTTTTTTCCTTGTCTGTATCCCTGTTTCTTATCCCCCTACTGCTTTTATTCTTGCATTTTTATTTTTCTTTCTCTACTTTTTTACTTCATCTACTTTTGTAATTCTTATACACCTCCTTCATATTCTGCGAATTCTATATTGAGATTAAAAACTAGTTCCTTTTTTCCTAATGCTTCCTAGTAATTGATCTTTTAGTATAGACTATAGCCATTATCAATTTTGTATTATATAAATTCTATTACATCTGAAAATTAATACACAATTAATAGTACACTTTCTGAATGTCTTTATTTGAGAGTTACTTGAAGTGTGCTGCTTGCTTCTCTTAGAAGATCAATTTGCAGTATGTCTATAATTAAAAGTGACTTCTATTTCAGTTATTAAACTCTCTCTCTTTTCTTTTTTTTTAAGATTAAAAATGGATAGTATAGAGGAACCTCAGAAAAAAGTCTTTAAGGCTCGAAAAACAATGAGAGTGAGTGATCGTCAACAACTTGAAGCAGTGTACAAGGTCAAAGAAGAACTGTTGAAAACTGATGTCAAGCTGTTAAATGGCAATCATGAAAATGGAGATTTGGATCCAACCTCACCTTTGGAAAATATACATTACATTAAAGACAAGGAAGAGGTGAATGGCATTGAAGAAACTTGTTTTGACACTGAAGAAAGTAAAGCAGAATGGAAAGAAATACCTTTTATCTTAAATGTTGATGTGAAAAACAAGCAGGATGACGATTTAAATTGTGAACCTTTGGTTCCTACTAATATAACGCTTGAACCAGCCTCTAAACTGACTGATGACCCAGTTTCTGTTGATCCAGCCCTTGCTGATCTTGACGCTGGAGAGCCAGCCTCCAAAGTACCAGCCTCTGGTGATCCATCCTCTGGTGATCCCTCCTCTAGTGATCCTTCCTCTAGTGATCTCACCTCTGGTGATCTCACTTCTGGTGATCCCTCCTCTGGAGATAATGTCTCTGGTGATGCTGCCTCTGGTGATCTCTCTGCTGGTGATCCCTCTGCTGGTGATCCCTCTTCTGGTGATGCTGCCTCTGGTGATGCTGCCTCTGGTGATGTCACCTCTGGTGATGCCATCTCTGGTGATGCCACCTCTGATGATCCCATCTGTGGTGAAGTAGTCTCTGGTGAACCAGTCTCTGGCGATTTTGCCTCTGATGATCCAGTCTCTGGTGATCTTACCTCTGGTGATCTGGCTTCTGTAGCACCAGCCTCCATTGGTTCAGACTCTGGTGATCTGGCCTCTGGTGATCTGGTCTCTGGTGATCTGGCATCTAGTGATTCAGCCTCTGGTGATCCGGCCTCTGGTGATCCGGCCTCTGATGACCTGGCCTCTGGTGAACTGACTTCTGATGAACTGGCCTCTGGTGAACTGACTTCTGAATCAACCTTTGATCCCACCTTTGAACCAAGTTCTATGCCAGTTGGTGAGCCAGTTTCTGAAGCTCACAGTGTGGTGGCACCAAATAGCAATAAAGATGACAATTTTCTTGAAAAAAATGAGGATGATGAAAAATCAGAGAAAATTCAGAGTAAGGACACATTTGATGAGAAAAATCAAGCTGATAGTAATTTTGATACTAATGAAGAAACTCTAGAGACAGATGATACAATTATTTGTCCAGATCTACCTCCTGAAATTGAAAAGAAGGTGGAAGAAGATACTATCACAGAACTTGCTCTTGAAGAAGAAGCTATATCTAGCAGCATGGAACTTGACCAAGGTGAAAAGAATGAAGATGAAAATTCAGCAGATCTTGTAGAAACCATTAGTGAAAATGTTAAAAAAGATGATAAAAGTGAGAATATCTTAGAAAATACAGATTCTATGGAGACAGATGAAATCATTCCTATTTTGGAAAAGCTTGCACCTGCTGAGGATGAACTTACTTGCTTTTCTAAAACGTCTCTCCTTCCAATTGATGAGGCAAATCCAGATTTAGAAGAGAAAATGGAAAGTTCTTTTGGTTCACCATCTAAACAAGAAAGTAGTGAGAGTTTGCCAAAAGAAGCCTTTTTGGTTCTCTCTGATGAAGAGGATATTTCAGGTGAAAAAGATGAGTCTGAAGTTGTATCACAAAATGAGGCATGCTCACCAGGTTAGCAGATTTTTTAAGTTTTAAAGATTTTTTTATGGGCTATAATGAACTGTTTAATAAAACATTGTCATAAAGTTTTAAATTTATGTTACCTGTAGAAAGTTGGCAGTACTGCAGAAAGATCTCTTCATACATTCTTAACTACATAGAATTCAGAATTACTAACTACCCACTCTGTGAACAGCATTTTGCTAAGTGCTAAGAAGGGGTATAAAATAAGTAGAAAATATGTCCATTATAGGCTGGAAATAGAGATGAAGTGAACCAACATAAACACTGAGATAACAATTTAAGTCGGTACATAATTGATCAGAGTCCTAGCAATTCTTTCTTGCTATCATTTAGTAACCAGATAACTTGGAATCTAAAAGCTTAACAGCATAATTTATTTGCGTCGTGTAACAAATTAAATGTTAGTTTTCCAGAGAAATCTTATTCTTTAATATTCGCTGTCTAGAAAATGATATCGCCATTCTTGTAAACCATTTGATAAATACTTTGCTCATCAGCCCTCTTGATTCTACCCAACCTACTCCCTTCCCCCTCATCTTCTGAGTGATAGCCCTATAACCCAATTATTTTGTTTAATATTGTTTCTTTGTCTTATTAGGTTCCTGTTACTTGTAGGTTAATTCCAAATTCCTTATGTAAGAGGTTTATAAACTATAATTTCTTCAATACCTGTCTCTTATCTCTTATTATTCCTAGAGTAAAAGAAAATGAGAAAAATTCTACTTTCTTTAATGGTCAAACTAAAAAACATTATTCTTGTATGAAACCTTCTCAGTCTTTTTCTCAGACTGACATGTATCACATTCTCTTAGATTTAGACATCTGTGAGAGTAGTGACCTTGCTAGCAGGAAGCACAACATGTGTTATCTAGTTTGTTCAAAGAAGGAGACAAAAAAACAACAAAGGCAGGCTGAAGAGACACAGAGAAATTTTTTCTCCCCATATATTGTACAAGCTTTTGGAGGTAGAGATTTTTTTCTTATTAAAAGATGACTTTTCACTTTCATAAAACATTTAAATAAACCTATATAGGAAGGCCAGGTCCTTCTTAGTTCTAGAGAGTTGAGTATAAAATTTAGTACTTGCCCTCAGGATGCACACAAGAATTAATCACAGACCATTAACCCAAGGCTGTGAGTTCTGTGATACAATTAAATTGGTATGCTGGGCATGTGGAGGAGGGTAACTTTATTAGAGAACAAGATGTATTCAGGGAGGCCTTAACGTTTCAATATCTATATAACATAGGGTTTTAATGAGTAATTCCTCGTAAATAGGTAGTTCCATCCTATTTGCATAGGCCAGAAACCTTGGAACCATTCTTACTTTTTTCTTTCACACCTATATTCAACCCATCAGGAAATCCTATTGGCACTACCTTCAGAATAGATCTAGAATCTAATTCACAACTGTTATCACCCCTGCTCTGAGCCACCATCATCAGGCCAAAACGGTGCCTGGCACACAGTAAGTGCCCAGTAAATATTTGTAGAGTGAATGAATAATTAATTGATAATGTAAGAGAAGAATACATCGTGGAAGACTTTGGTTACAATGCTAATGCATTGTGATGGCACTGGGGAGTCGTTGAAGGTTTTCAATCAGTGTAGAATGATATGATGAGATTTACATTTTGGTGAGATAACAGGCAACAGTGTTTAGGGTGAACTTCACTCATCCATTCAATAAGTATTTATATGATACTAGGGCAGGTCCTTAAAAAAGCCTTATGGTAGTCTGTATAAGAAAGTCATAGGAAAGTATGTCAGAGTTTAATGTAAAGTTGATTTGCTTTAAAACATTTTTCTTTTCAGACATCCTATTAAGAAATAGTAATGTTGAGGAAAAAGAAAGCAAGTGGAGGAGAGCTATCCCTGTTTCTCCATAAGAAATAGAATGAGAAGGACCAAAAAGGAGGGGAAAATGGAGAATACAGTAGTTTAAAAGCTAAGGAGAGTTTCAAGTGGTAGGGACTGTTATTAAGAGGCTATTCAGTCCGGGCTCGGTGGCTCAGCCTGTAATCCCAGTGCTTTGGGAGGCCAAGGTGAGTGGATTGCCTGAGCCCGTGGGTTCGAGACCCGCCTAGACAATTGGCGAGACCTCATCTCTACAATAAATCAAAAATAAGCCAGGCATGGTAGTGCACGCCTGTAGTTCCAGCTCCTTGGAAGACTGAGGCGGAAGGATCGCCGGAGCCAGCAGGTCGAGGCTGTGGTGGCCGGGAGCGGCCACTGCACTCCAGTTTGGGTGACAGAGTGAGACTCCAATTCAAAAAAAAAAAAAGGCCATTCAAATATGAGAGAATAGGTAAGACAAAAGATGTTCCTGAATTTCATAACGTAGATGTTACTTCACTAAGAACAATTAATAGTGGGGCTGGCAAGGCAGAAATCAAAATACAGTTAAGTGGTTAATGAAGGAGGAAATGGTGCTAGCTTTGTTATGGGTTGAAGAATAGCTCTGAAAGAGAGAAATACGAAATAGTAGCTAGAGGAAAATATATGGAAACTGCATGGAAGATTTGACTAATAGATGTACCTCCTCTGGTGTCATTTGAACTTTCCCAGAGAGAGAAATCTTTATTTTGCTAGCCTTCTTAAACATGTTATGATTTTCAATCATTTAGTGAATCTCAATTATAGTAATATGCCACAATTTGATATTGTCTCTAGGCCTATGAAGGTCTTATCTGCAAGTTTTTTAGTTCTACCTTTGTAAAATTAAAATAGATTTTTTGTTTTCAGGTAACTTTTGTTATTTTCTGTTTTTGTTCATATACATCATAACTACTGCATTTAAAACAAATTTACTAGACAAGTACCTGAAATGACAGAAGGTTTATGATTTAAAAAAAAAATACATATCCCAGATATTAGTAGCTAGAAAGAAGAGCCAGTAATGAAGTCACACTTCAGTGCTTCAGCTAATAAATCTGTGTTCTGGTGACATCAAAAATTAGTCAATAAAGAAATTTGTGAAAGTAGCACCTCAATAGATATCTAGCAACACAAATAACATGAACAGATTCTGCTGCTATATAAAGAGAACAATGTACTGTTGAAGAACCAATGTAGAAACCATTTTTAAACTCACAGTACACAAAATTAACTTCATAGGAAGGGAAATCGACACCAAATAAAAGTTTAGTACTGGCTATAAATTAAATCTATCACTAAACTTACCCTAGTACTAGTATGCCTTCAGATTAAAGTCTAAAGACAAGTAACGGAAAATAAACCCAAGTTTGAATTTTCAAAGTATGCATCATGGCTGGCTTGATATTCATCTCCTTTGCACTTAATAGCATTGTGTGGGATGGTCTGCAATATCAAGATTCTTACATAAAGGTAAATGTATAAACTCATTAAATCATAATCTGCAACTTGTAGATTTTATTTGATTTTTAAAAGCCTGTGCTTGATTCACCCCCTCCCCCCATTACTGGATGTTTAAGATAAATAAGATGAACATAAAATGATGCCAGTGAGGATAGTTGCATGAGAATAAAATTGGGGATTTCCTTCTGTTTTTGCTTAGGTTAGTAGTGACAGAGTTGGCATAATTGTAATTTACTGATAACTTGTTACTGTTTATTGTGTTTAGCTAAAATTCTTAATCATCTCAACCTATTCATATGTAGCTGTTACATATATATTTGGCTTCTCTTTGTGGAGCTTCTTAGTCCTGTACATTGGTATGCAAGTTGTAGATTTTTCTTTTGAGAGTTGAAGACCAAAGATGAAGCAGGGTTTGGAAGGAATAATGTAGTAGGAAGATCAGTTTCAATGACTATTGTTGCCCAAGTTAGATATGCAAGTCTGGATTTCAGAGCAGAGACTTGAATTGTATTAGAAAAATTTAGGATTAGATAATGTAGATGTTAGTTGAAGTTGAGTGACAAGATGAAATCACCTCAGAGTAAAGAATAAATGGAGAGCGGAAAAGATCCAAGAACGAAGCTTTTTGGCATTCCAGTGTTCAGAAGTTGGGGAGGTGAGGAAGAACCAATAAAGGAGATGAGAAGGAACAGCTGTTAAGGTAGGGAGAAAAGCAAGAGATTTTGATTTTCAGAAACCAAGGGGAAAAGACTGTTTTGAGGAGGGAGAAATGTAACTGTTTACTGTATAAAATGCTGCTGTGTGCAAATAAGATGGAAGATAAATATTTAACAACCTGGATATCACTGGTGACTTCGACAAGGGTAAATGGTGAGGTAGAAAGTTTGATATGGGTTTCAGAGAATGGGAGAGGAAGAATTGGAGATAATAAAACGTAACTTTCTCCCCTGAGTTTTGCTTAAAAAGGGAGAACAAACATTCATATAGAAGGTATTATGTGTGGCTGGGTATGGTGGCTCACGTCTGTAATCCTAGTACTTTGGGAGGCTGAAGCAGGAGGATTGCTTGAGCCCTGGAGTTCAAGACCAGACTGGACAACACAGCGAAACCTTGTCTCTACAAAAACATTAAAAAACATTAGCCAGGTGTCATGGCATGTGCCTCAAAGGATCGCCTGAGCCCAGAAAGTGGAAGTTGCCATGATAGTGCCACTAAACTCCAGCCTGGGCATCAGAGTGCGACTCTGACTCAGATAGGTAGATAGATAGATAGATAAATAGATAGATAGATAGATAGATAGCAACTTTATATTGGCTAAGTAAAACCTTATGAAATGTCTGGAAAAGTCACTTTACTATCCATCCCACGTTTTTGATATGTCTTGTGAAGTTGAAAATCTTTGTTTATTGGCATTTTGTAGTTCCCCATGTATTATTACTTGTTCATCTCCTTTGCCCAATTTTCTTAATTTGTTTTAAATATTCTCATGGAACCGTGATCTGGAGTTGATTGACTGTGGCTCATTGGCCCCACCTGTTTTTGTTAATAGCCACGGTCATTTGTTTACATATTACATATTGTTTATTGCTGTTTCCTGCCAACAAGACAGAATTAAGTAGTTGTATCTGAGACCACATGGCCCACAAGATTGAGAATATTTTTTGGCCAAATACAAACAAAATTTGCAAACCCCTGATCTAAGGCAGTAGTTTTTGTTCATATTCTCTTTGAATAAAGTTCTATAAAGTATATATTCTGAAATGGGAAACTAAGTCTTCTAATGTAAATTTTGTAATCCTTTACACACATACTTTTCTACCTTTACTTAATGGAACCTTTAATGAAAGATAACAGTTATCAGATAGGTATTGAACATTGAACTTTCCTCAACTCTTTCTCAACATTTTTAGTGTTACCAAAATTATAAGATCTGATACCTGTCTTTGGTGAGTTTATTGTCTAGTCTGGTTGAAAGGAAAGAATAACACACATAGAAATAACTACGAACATTTGCCAGCTTGTGATGACACTATACTTAAGAAGACCAGAGGAATTATGACAGAAACTTATCTGTGAGTACAGATGGATTCTAAAAAAGACATTTTTCACCAGGGTATTCTGATGAATTTCAGGGGTCCCAGGAAATACCTGAAATTATGTATGAAGTTGTCTGTGTACAAAGGGCCTTTGATTATTATTCTGGATTGAAGGAGGCCCACTCTTAGATTTTCTAGAGACTTTGTGGACCCCCCCACAAAAAAAATTGAATACAGGATCTTATCCCTCTCTGTAGAATCTGTTAATACCAGTTTTGAAATCCCAGGTTCTTTCTATTATGTAAAACTTTGGCATAAATTTTAATTCTGTGAATCTATTCTAAAATCCCAGTATTTTGATTTAAGTGTTGGGAATCCAGTAATACCTTCTAGGCATATGGGAATTGGGTGATAGGAGGAGGTTTTTGAGTAAAGTGAAGGAATCTCAAGCTAAGCTTGACATATGGAGAAAGAATTAACACATGCATGAAAGAGGCAGACTGAACCAGGCCAATTTATTCTGCTGTGTTCTGGATGCTCTGGCTTGCAGTTATCCTAATTGGAGTCATGGCTAATTTTGTGTTGTGTCTTATGTTAGGATCTGCTAAATGAAGACTATGTAAAGCTTTTATCTCAAGCTACCCAATTACGCTGCCTGTCTGGAAACTCTGGGGACTAGGAAGCTCAGGAGTTACCAACCCTCAGTATTAGAATCAGGAAAATTTGGCAAAGTGTATGTAGAGGAAAATGTTTGGTAATGAGTTTGTGATCTATCTATAAGAAAACACGCAAGTTTTTATTTCATTGAAACTGGGATTGAAAGATGAGATCTTAAGACATTTATAATGAGCAAATGGTAGTAATACATGGAAAGTTAATTTTCTAATGCTCATTTAAAATTATAATTTTAGTAATCCTTATGTATTTTGTTAGCATTATTGTGAAAAAAGTTTTGTAGCACTTTAATAGGTTCATCAACGATCCTAGTCTTTGCCTATTTTAACCTAAAGGGTCTTTTATATTTTTTTTTACCTTGAGTTTTGCCATCAGGACCGTTGTGATTAAAACCTTGATGTTTGGAGAAGAAATGCCATATCAAACTCTTTATGTAGTGTAATATACCTTATGATTGTTTATTTAATATTAATTGCATAATATGGTAAAGCATAGTATGCTTTATTGAAGCTACTGAGAAGCCAGTTGCAGTGATGTAAGGGTAAAAAGTAGGAGTCAAATATATTAGTGATTTATTGTAGCCCTGTTATCATCCCCCATTTAATGATTAAATTAGTTGGGAATACATATATTAATTGACCACAGGCCATTTCTGGTACCTCTAGGATTTTATAATTGTGTAGACATTTTTAGCAATAACTTGGTAGCACTCTTTGTTATATTTGATATGCCTGTTGTGAAAGTTACTTAACCTTTCTGAATGTTATTTTCTTCATCTTAAAAGATACTATTTACAGCATACGATTATACTGAGGCTGTGAAGTAATAATATGTCAAGTACCTAGTTCAGTTGTTGGCACTGCTATTAAAGTCAGCATTATTTTTAAGTAAAGTTTTTATTATATTTAGGATCACTTTTCTATTTCTTGTTTATGAACTATCTGTTTCATAACTATTATAATAACTTAATAATTGATTAAGCCTGTGTGGTCAAGATATTTCAAATTTGCCAGTAGTTTGGAATTTTTAAATAATTATCATAGTTTTGATAATGGAATGTAAAGAACCTAAATGCTCTACAATAGTTTTCACATTTTGTTAATCTTTTTGATGACAGATTATTAAGAGTCTTTGGATTTTTGTTTGTTTGTTTGTGTGTTTTTGAGTTGGAGTCTCACTCTGTTGCCCAGGTTGGAGTGAGTAGCACACTCACAGCCACCCCAGCGTCAACCTGCTGGGCCTCTGCGATCCTTCCACTTCAGTCTTCCAAGTAGCTGGAACTACAGGCATGCGCTACCACACCCAACTAATTTTTGATTTATTGTAGCGAGAAGGTCTCGCCAAGTTGCCCGGGCTGGTTTCGAACCCTTGAGCTCAGGCAATCCACTCGCCTCGGCTTCCCACAGTGCTGGGATTACAGGCTGAGCCACTGACCCCAGCCTGTTTTAAAATCTATGCAATTGATTTCTTTTTCCATGTTGAGTTCTGAATTGCAGAACAGTCGAAGGTGAACTTGGTCATTCATTTCTACCAGTTCCTATTTCATTTTCCCCCCAAAATTTACATTTTGGGATTCTAACTTTGTAAAGGATTAGTTTGGTCACTGGATAGTGACCAAAAATGTATGTTAATGAGCTGTTAGGTAGTCCAGTGGAATTAAGATTTCTTTTTCTGTATTTGTTACAACAGAGGTAGAAAGTAATGAAAAGGACAACAAACCTGAGGAAGAAGAGCAAGTAATACATGAAGAAGATGAAAGGCCTTCTGAGAAAAGTATGCATGTACAAACAAACTTGAACTGGTTTGAAAAATAACAATTCATTGTTTCTGTATTTAAACTCATGAAATGTCCTTTTCTGCCCATAAAGTGATTATAAAACTTTGCAATTTAATTAAGTCACAATTACATCATTTTGTTGATGGCTAACTCAAGGGTCTCTGCAAGTGTTATTTCATATACCTCAATATTTTATTGCACTGATTTATATTTTTCATTGTTCCTCAAGAAAGATTTAGCTTAAGATTATACTAAGGTACTGAGTGTCTTGAAAGAAATTGTTTTAGATTTATTTTTAGAGACTGAGACCATAAGAATTTTCTGTGGGCTAATGTAAGTAAATGAAAGGATTTGTTTCAGGCTGCTTGAGGTTCTTTAACTTCATGAGAAGGGAATATGATGAACTGAGTATCCTTGGGTTTATAGAAAGGTCTTTGGACTAGCAGTCAGGAAATCTGTGTTCTATAACTCTCCGTGCCATGCTGTTCTCCATGCATGACCATGGATAAGTTATAATTGTAAGAAAAATTGTTGAACTGGGTTAAAAAGTAGGAACATAGATACAGATGTAGAGTGAGATAGAGAGAGATAGTTATGGTCACATAAGAACATTTGTGTTTAGAAAGTGTGGAGACTTTAGTGTTTTGATTTTTTTTAGACATTGAAAAAGAAACCAGATAAAATTTGTTTATGAGCTCATAAATATTTGCAGTGTTTGAAATATAAAATTTTTTTTTTTTTGAGTTGGAGTCTCACTCTGTCGCCCAGACTGGAGTGCAGTGGCTGCTCCCGGCCACCGCAGCCTCGACCTGCTGGGCTCAGGCGATCCTTCCGCCTCAGCCTTCCAAGTAGCTGGAACTACAGGCGCGCGCTAC
>CAUYQG010271702.1:0-12997 GCA_963574415.1 Tarsius wallacei | reverse complement strand
TGCATTTCTCTGATGATGAGTGAGGCTGAGCACTTTTTCATGTGTCTGTTGGCTGCCCATATATCTTCTTTTGAGAAGTGTCTATTCATGTCTTTTGCCCACTTTTCAAAGGCTGTTTTTTTTTTCTTTTTGGCGCATTTGAGTTCCTTGTAGATCCTAGATGTTAGGCCTTTGTTAGATATACAGTTGGCAAACATTTTTTTCCCATTCTATGGACTGTCTCCCTGCTCTCTTGATGGCTTCTTTTGCTTTGCAGAAGCTCGTTAATTTGATGAGGTCCCACTTGTCTATCTTATTTCTTAAGGTATTGGACTTTAGGGTTCTGACTAGAAATTGGTTCCCAGTTTCAATTTCCATAAGGGTGTCTCCTACGCTTTCTAAGATTCTTATAGTTTGAGGTTTTACATTTAGGTCTTTGATCCATTTAGAGTTAATTTTTGTGTCTGGTGATAGGTAGGGATCCTGTTTCAATCTTCTGCATGTGGCCAGCCAGTTTTCCCAGCACCATTTACTGAATATTCCCTTGGTTATTTTCATACGCATGTACCACATACTCTCAGCTGAACCAACTGCCCCTTTTGGAAGCTGTATCAATTATGATAAGCATGTGACCATTTGCCAAATGTTCAATAAAAGAGCAATCTTTTGAGATTTTTGTTGTGAGGAAAACTTACCAGTATCTATGGTCTTAGGAAGAAACATTTGACCAATAAGCTACTTGCAGAATGCTTGGTAAGAAGGAGACATAGAACCCTAATTCCTCATGCTGACTTCCACTGTGGAAAGAACCTTTGCGTGTTATTGCATTTCACTCCTACAACAGTGCAACAGGTGGGAGGAAGGGGAAGAGCCTCCTCATTTGACAGGTTAGATATCTCATATCTCCTCAGAGTAGTCGAATGTCTTCCCAAAGACCACCCTACGTGAAAATGACAAAGCAGTCCCTCAGTCCAAGTGGCAATAAGTCAAAGACCGTAGATATACATTTGCAGGGCACATTTATCCATATTAAATTCTGTGCCTGCTGCCCCTAGCCAGTGGCTATGTTTTCCAGGAGCTATTGTCATAAAGAAAAAAAAAGGTAGAATATGAGGGAAACTAATGGTGGGTGTCCCATGCAGAATGTCAGAAGGAAGGAGAGTTGGGTTGGAAAAGCTTCAGACAGCAGTTCTGAGAAAGTCTCAGCCAGTGTAACAAGGAGTTCCCAAACAAAAGTTGGCCAACATAGGCATCCTGCATCAGATGGGAACATGCTGGATCTGGCAACCCTGCTATGTCCAGTCATGGGCTGGGAGCAGCCTGGGGAAAGTGTGGCCTTAGTGCAGGTGACATTGGATCTGAAGGTTTGGCCACTGGGGCTGTCAGTCAACTATGCTCCCTACAGCAGATTCCCTGGAAGCAAGAGCTCATTGGTGTCCTGCCATGGCAGACATGTGTTCCATCTCCACTGGAGCTGAATCATGTACTATCGGCCCTCAGTATCCCAGAATCCACATGGGCAGATTCAACCAACCGCAGTGGACAATATTCAGGAGAAAAAAATACAACAATAAAAAAATTCAAATAAAAAAGCAATACAGTGATATAATATAACAACCCTTTATATAGCATTCACATTGCATTAGGTATTATAAATAATCTGGAGATGACTGAACATATAGAGATGGTCTGCACTGTATGTAAAGGATGTAAACATCTGAGCACCCAAGGATTTTGGCATCTGAGGGGACCCATCCCTTGTGAATGTGAAAGAATAACTGTGCTACTAACAATAGCAGCAACTAGCCAGGTGCTTTTCCTAGAACCCTATATATTGAAGACTCACAAACTGGGAGTGAAAGGGAAGGAGCTGACCATTTCAGTGTCCTTGTGTGTTCCAAACACTATGCTAAGTAGTTTATCTGTGCCCCTGGCTATGAAGGTCAAGAAACATTGGTTGAAGCGTTTGTCTAATCATGAATTTACTGTTTCTTCCTGGGCATGTCACTGGGTTCTCTAGATCTCTAGCCATTTGAAAAGATACTCAGGGATTCTCACTGTACCCTTCTCAGTCCCTATGCAATTTGTAACTCTTATCTGTTTGTGATGCCTGTCTCCCTTGTTATCAACCCAATGAGGGTGAAGAATTTTGACTGTTTTGTTTATCATTATGTCTCTAGTGCCTGCCCATAGATTAAAAATTCGAGGTGGGGGGGGACCCAAAAAAGCAGAATTTGATTATAAAAATTGTGTACTTATTCTCACATGTTTAAACTTCAGTCACCTTCAAAGTACTTTCTGTTTGATGCTTTTTCCACTTCCCAAAACAGTTTTTGAACTCGTCAATTTGGATGCCTTTTAGTGCTTCTGCCATTTTTTGTCTCACCTCTTTCACATCAACAAAATGCTTCCCTTTGAGAATTTTTTTCATCTGGGGAAAACAATCACTTGGGATGAGATTGGGTGAGTAGGGAGAGTCATTTTTTATCAAAAACTGCTGAATACTTGGTGCAGTGTGGGCAGCTGTGCTCGTAAATTACCCATCATGAAATGGGCAAATGCACTGAAAGAATCTCCAAAAAAAACTTTATTGAAGCCAAATGCAGCCTCTCACAACAACGCCAGTTGGTACACTGATGCCGATGGGTTCCTAAAACACTTATCTAGAGGGGGAAGCCTATACTACAATGGGCTACTCTCCAAGAGATAATTTAGTGCCCCCTCATAAATATGGGTTAAATCAATGAGTAAACCTTTCATAGCCTACACCATCTCAGTTACTCAGAGAATCTGATACTCATCACCTTAGAGATAGAATATCTAGTTTTTTTGTGCTATAAACATGTATATACTTATAAGCACTCAATGATTTCATTTATGGTAAAAGTTAAGAAAATAAAATTATAGTATCATCATTGTTGTGAGTAAGCTTTGTTGTGAAATCTCAATAATTTTAAATATTCTGGTTTCTACTTTTGATCTTGCCCACCCCTGCTCCCCATGGTAACTTATACAGTCTGTGGAGAAACACTAAATCAGATGACCCCTGAGTCTGGTGACCACAAATCTCCCTATTTTTGGAGCAGGATCAATTCCCAATATTCTCTCTAATGTCTTTTTCTGTGCAGATATGTTCACAAATCATAAACAAAACATTCTTTGGCAGACGGGTTCCCAATTTTTGATTCTGAAAATATGGTCACCAGATCCTCAAAACTTCTGGAAGATTTTCTTAGGATTTGTTTAGGGGAACTTTGAGTTTCAGGGGAACAGTATGCCTGAAAATAAATCTCAGTGTCATGGTATCTATTTCCATGTGTCAACGGCCCATTCTGCTAAGCTTTGAGGATCTTTCTGCCTCATACCTGACCCTTCCCTACCTCCCGCCCACTGTTCCTTGTGCCCTGTGCACACTCATCCCCCCGGGCCCTGCTGTGGGAAGTCAGTCCCCTTTGCCTCTCCTCTTGGTGGTGGTAATCCAAAGAAAGTTGTTTGTGTGTGCCATGTGCGTGACCCCTTCCACAGAACTTGTGGGAGAAAGGTTCCTGCTGGGTCTTTGAAGACTGTTTTAAGTCACATTCCCTCAGAAGTGAACACTGAGACAAGAGGTTTTCTTGGGGAGAGGATGCTGGATGGAAGGAGGGAGTTGGATTAGGGAAGTGAGATGGGGAAAGGATAGGAACCACTGGATGGAGATGGCAAATGAGCTGGCTTCCTCTGTGGGCAGCTGGTGCTCTTGGAGGTGACGCAGAGCATGCCTCCAAGTTGTCCCACTGAGGGGGCCAGGAATCCAGATCTGTGATTCACTGCCCATCTGAGATTGATTGAGAGTTATTCCCAGGGGTCTTCACCACCCCCAGAATGCCAGCCCACACCTCACCCTGTACAAGCAGAGTATGCTCCTGAAGCTCAGGAAAGCTCCCAGGTAATGAATGAGCATGGTACTTCCAGTAAGAAGACCAAGGAGTATTGAAAGAGGAACAATAGCCTCTACCACAAAAAGCCAAGAGATCTGAAGACTGGGTCTGATGGACTTCTGCTGGACCAGTCCTTGGCCTGAAAAGCTGCTTTAGAAGTGGGTCCAAGTCCATCTTAACTAACTCAGCTGTCCTTCAAGCCCCTTTGTACAGCTCTCAGAAGCAACTCTCTGCCCTTGGGTCATCAGCAAAGCCATATGCTAATACACAAGTACTCTGAAAACAGCATACAAGCACAGAGTGGATTTGCAACATGACAGGATATTTTACTTCCACAGTGGGGCCGGCCGAACATGTCTCCACAACTGTGTATCATGTGCTAGACAGTCGTTTCTGAACATTTATTGGATGTGACAATAGACTAGGTGTGGTCCTCACCCAGGGGACTTAGAATCTAAATAGACCTCTAACCGTCTTTGATGTATGGTATTTTCCTTCCCTTTCATTCAGTGGTTCTTTGCAGCAGGTGCTGACATTTTTATTATTCACACATACGTCTCTGGGATACCAGCTCAACATAACACTTCAAATTTATGCAGGAACTTTCTTCCAAGGAGGCCAAAGCTCTTCTAAATAAACCATCTCCATCATCACAGAATTTTAAACTCAGGGAAATCCTCATATGAAAGAAAAGCAGGGAAACACATTTCCTCATCTTGTATCTAGAAAAGGCTAGGAATACACAGGGCATGACTTTCATACGAGCGTGCTAGGAGCAGGAAGCCTCCATCCCACACCTGCATAATACACCTGCAAGTAACAACAAGGCCGACTGTGTGCGTCTGTGAGAGAAGTAACTGTGATAACCGGTGTGCTGATACAGGGTCAAGATAAATGCAAGCTGTAACTCTTGCTGTATGGAAAAACAGAAGTTTACCTATAGCTTCTTCATAGTGTGCAACCTGCCACAACATCTGCATGAAGAACTTGAATTCAAGGACTAGCCTCGATGTCTACTGTATTGGGAACCATGGAATATTCCTGAGCCTCTTGTTTCCATAAATGAAATTATCCCCAACCAACATTACCATTCTCAGGATGCTGTCGTGAGGCTTGGAGAAAACAGTACCTGTGGTGGTAAGTGAGAGTGTGGTTTTCAATCCCTCACTCCCTTCTGATGCTAATCAGTGGTCCAAGAATGTGCCCCTCTCAACAACGGGATTGACCACAGGACTTGATTTGGTCAATGAGACACTGGCGGAGGTGAGGCTGTAACTGTGTTGTGTGGTTGGTCTGGCCTTTTCGCTCCAGGGGTCTGCTTGTATTTAGTTAGCACAGTTTACCCAAGTGGAGAGAGGTCACCAGCTGTTACCCCCATCTGCCATCCCAGCTGGGGCAAATTAGCATGAACCAAAATGTCATAAAAATGACAATAATTTGTATTTCCTACTATGTGCCTAGGCACTACCCTCAACCCTTTATAGTATAACATCATAATCAACTCCCAAAGATTCTAGGAGTGGGTATTATTATTAACTCAGTTTTACATACATGGCAACAAAGGACTGGGGAGGACAAGTGACTAGCACGAAGTCCTTCAAGAGTGATGAACCATCATGTCATCTAAGTCCAGGGCCCAAGCTCTCCACTAGGACAAAATACCAGGAACATGGAAGTTGGGAAACATGGCAAGCAGAGAACTCTCCAGAGCACAAATGCATCCAGATGCTGCATGCCATTGTGATGGGGAAGTCCAGCTACAATGTGAGGCCTGCTGTGAGTTCTAATCCGCTTTTCACTAGCTAAGTGGTATTGGCAGATGTGCCTCTAAACTTCCCCAGGCCTCGAAAAGGGAACGCTTCTACACTGTTGGTGAGAATGCAAACTAGTTTAACCTCTATTGGAAAACAGTGTGACAATTCCTAAAAGTACTAGAAATTGACCTTCCATACCATCCAGCAATCCCCCTCCTGGAAATATACCCAGAGGAACTTAAATCACTCTACAAAAAAGATATCTGCACACATATGTTTATTGTAGCACTATTTGCTATAACAAAAACATGGAATCAACTGTGCTCCCATCAAAACTGGACTGGATTTTAAAAATGTGGTACATATACACCATTGAATATTACACAGAGCCATAAAGAAGAACAAAATTATGGATTTTGCAGCAACCTGAATGGATTTAGAGTCTATCATACTCAGTGATCTATCACAGAAACAAAGATCTGAGTACCATATGTTCTCATTCATAAGTGGACCCTGAACCTTTACCATAATACTGTAAGAAAGGGATTGGCAGTAGCTGGGAACTGCCAGAGGGTAAGGGGCACATAACATCATTGAGGGTACCTGATCTTAAACCAGGCAAAGTGAGGACCAAAAGGAGATCCAAACTATACCTGTTCGAGGTGGCCACTTGTATACCTAATCCTGAATTGTACCCCACATTTTAAAAATAAAACAAATAAAAATAAAATTAAAAAACAAACTTCTCCAGGCCTCAATCTCCTCTCCTGTAAATTGGATTAATATCATCATGCAGTGCCAGAGCCATTAGGAAGGTAAAATTGGCTGAGCCTACACAAAGCTGACCTGGATATAGAATGATGTTTGCTACCATTTCTTACTCAGCAGCCAGCCTTGAATCAGGCACCCCACAGGGACTTGCCACTCTTAGGAGCTCTTTTGAAGAGAGAAGGGGGTCAGACAGGTAGCAGACACCTTGATGACAAAGTTGGCCTACTCCTCCGCTTAGTCCTTGAGCCGCTCTGGCAAGGACAGAACAACCCTTTGTCTGTTGCTGTAAAAATGAATCCTGCTTCAGATGGGAACTTGCAAAGCATGGGTGTTGGGTTTTGGTCGATACTCTTAGATCAGCATCCAAAGGTTTGGGCACCTGACGTCATTTCTTTCGCTTACCCTTGAGTTTAGAAAAACCCACGATGCCAGGTGGGAGGGAGTGGCACAGGGTCAAGGGCCCATTGACATGGCTGCCAGCAGTGGGGTGGGTGGCCACGGCTCTGAGGTCAACCACTGCCCCACGACGCTGGGGTTTGTTTGACTTTCCAAAAAGTAAAAATATCATTCATTAGTGCCAGCTTCCCAAGTGACACATCCATCCTTTCTCAGTCTCCCAGACACCTCCTTATCTTGACTGGAGAGAAGTGCCTCCACACATCCATTTGGCACAGTGTTTATTATAAGGAGTTTGTTCCAGAACTCAGGGCACTTAACATCTTTAAACTTGGACTTCGGAGTCTCCATTCTGACCGAGGCCACATTCCCTCTGAAAATTTTGTATCTGAAAGTCTCCCGGATAACTTAGAAAGCTAAGCAGTCTCTTTATAATGCACAAAAGGAATATGCAATGCTGTGTTCTGATGTTAAGCGGCTTGTAAATCAGGCCATCACTGCAGGGCCAACCTTGAAATATGGAGCCTCACCCTGGTGCCCTTCCTGAGGCTGCTAACTAAGGCTGACATATGAAAGAAGGGCAGGGTCTATAAATTATTATTAACTCTTTGATTTTACTGTGAGTTTCTAAGACAGCCAAGTAGACTAGCTGGGCTCGAAGTCTAGAAACAGGGTCTTGGCTTGCTTGCGGTGTTTTAACCCTTCAGCCTCAATTTATCAAGAAGCCTATAAAAAAACCCCATGAACACACTTCAACCACTGCCTCTTACTCCCCTAATGAACACAGAAATGTCCATGGCAAAGGGTGATTTACAATTCCAGTAACCGTCATTTCATCTTTGCTGTAATAAGACCTTGTGGCTGACAGCTTTATAAAGCACTATTGGGGTACCAGCCCTGCAAACCACTTCTGAAGGAGGGTCGCCTCAAGATCGTCCAGTCCCTCTTCTGCTGAGCTTTTATTTGAAAACAGCCCATAGCAGCCCAGAAGATATGTAGACCATAACAGAGCTCCTGGTTCTTAATATGTCATTTTTTAGAATCAACTAAGCAAATTTTATTGAGTGGGGTCTAATGACCCACACATTTTTTAAATAAGGAGAGCTTTTCTAAAAATGAAAAAGAAAGAAAAAAACACACAAACTAACTTCAGATGGCGAGTTTGACCTCTACTGATCTGAGACTGAAAAAAAGCCTAATTTTTTTCATCTAAGATTTAATAAAAATCATGTTTCCATTATTTCTGTAACTGTTTCTAAGTAAATTCTCAACGTTAGTTTCTCAATTTTTGAAAGAAATCACCCTTAAGGCTGTAAACCAACAGCAATCATTACTATAAATAAAGTATGAAGTGTCCTGAACTTCCTTAATATGACGGAAATTGCACCATTAGCTATGAAATGCCATAGTAGAATCATTCTTTCAACAAATGAAACCCAAATATCAAGGATCAATGAATCCTTAGGTCTCTTCAATTCTATATTCCCTGCTTTGGTTTCCATTGTTTAGCACTAAAGGGACAAAAGTTGTGGGGACATATTTCCTCTGTAACTGAGGTAAATGGAAAGAATATAAAATCTGCACTAATGTGCAAAGTAAGATTGTGTTGGAACCTGATTAGTAAACAACAACAAATCTCTGATTATGGAAACAACCTCAATAGCCCTTAGCATAACAAGCTTGGAAAGCTTCTCCCTTCCTCCCTAGCGACCCTTGCCTTGTCCACTCACGGCTTCCCCCAAGGAGCCTTGGCTCTTGGTCTCGGACTCCACCTGGGCTTTCAGCTCATCTGCTCTTCAAAGGACCCCCCCTCCTCTCTCTATTCTCACCATCTTCAGGACAAACAGCACTGCCCCAGGAAGAGCAAGAGATGACCAATATAGAATAGGAAGAAAATACGAGAATGTCTGATTATATCTGTCTTCTCTAAAAGAATGAGAAACCAGGCTGTCGGCCTAGTAGCTATGCAGATGGATGCTGTCCCCTTAGCTGGCTGCATGCTGGGGACAAGTCACCTACCTTTCAGGAAGGATCCAGAGGAAAGGGGTGAAAGGCAGTACCCTCACTCAGGAGTTGGTTTTTTGTGTCTTGTGACATACTGAAGCTCACATGTACCCATTTTGGTAGGCTTATGGATAATATTATCTGGTTTTGAGTACACAACTCCTCGAAAAATGGCTAGGTGACTTAAAGAAAAAGGTTCTCAAAAAACCATCCATGGATCAAAGCTAATGCTAACAATGAAGTCAAAGCAAAGAGCAGGGTGAAGGCAGGGCTGACATGTCTCCTCTTCCTCCTAAAGCAAGGAAGCATGTACAACCACGTGACAAGCCACAAGCCACGCCTGGTCAGTTATTGAGAGCTCCACTCCCACTCAAGAGAGAGTGTCCTTCCAGGTACCAGCTCAGGGCAAATATTGAGCCATCACAGCTTGCAATTGTTTTGTAAAAATGTATTTACTTTTCTTATCCTTTGTTAATTCCTGTTTTTCTGTATATGTAATGTCTATAGAGTCTTAAAGCAGGAGAATTTGAATTGTTGATAAATAAAACATACTAAAGTGCATGCTCAAAACTGGTTTGCAGATAAGAGTGTACATTTAAAAAGTATAATAAGAATGAAACCAAACATTTAGTTATCACTAGTCTTTGTTTGGATTCCTTTAGAAGCAGATGTTGAGGCAATTATCCACCTGCAAGTCTTTTAGATGGGGATGATCTCAGGATGCACATTATCAAGCAAGTTATTCTGAGGGTAACAGAAGCTTAGTCCCACTAGGAATTCTTAAGTCCACGGTAGGACACAACTCAGTGTCATTCATCAGAGGTAAGAAGAGAGTTAGGATATTTATATACCAACTTTCATCAATAATTGACTAAGGGCTCCTGGGGGTGGTGGGCATGAATTTCCTGGAACTTCTGACCTGTCCACGAAAGCAAAGTAGACCCTGATGACCAGAGCGATTCTCAGCTAAAGAAAAGCAGGTGGTGTCTGATGGGAGTCAGACCAGCATGCACCACTTGGTGAAGGCAGGGCACATGGGTGGGACTAGACCTCCCTCTGATAGAAACTCTGATGACACATGTGTCATTTCTATGTATACAACCTATTTCCAATATGGTACATTTCTCACTTTGCCCTGCGAGCCTATCATACATGTCTGGACTCTCCAAACACAAGGCAAGCTCCTTTAGAGTGGACCCCTCAAGTGTCAATCTCCCCCTCTGTGTCTGCCACAGTGCCGCCACCTTGTAATGAAGCAGTGCATTGAGAGTATGCTTAATGAGGTCCTAGAATACATCAGGCAATCCCCTAGGCACTGGGAATAAAGTGATGGGCACTATAAACCCTGCCCTTGTGGAGGTTATACTGCATTCACAGATGCTGAGATACCTTCACCTCTGATGGCCCTTGTATCAGTTAGTTTTTGTTGCATAATAAACAAACTCAAAATCTTGGTGGCATAAACCAAAAGAATGTGCTTTGCTCTTGAGTTTGTGGGTTGTCTGGGATAGTCCACACCACGGGTCTCTCATGTATTTTCCCTCCACCCATGCAGGGACCAGTCACGAGCCAGGGTGTTCTTCTCATGAGACAGCAGAAGTTCAAGAGGTTGAGGCCATGGTAAGCTGTGATCATGCCACTGCACTCTAGTTTGGGCAATATGGTGAGACCCTAACTAAAAAAAAAAAAGAGAATTGGAACCAATGGCGCTCCTATTTACAGTATACATGGAAACGTTTTTTCATAAATAGTTCTGTTATTATTCCGTGCTCCTCTAAGAGCCAGTATAAAGAACTTTCATTACTTTTCTGCTTCTCTTTTATTCCATGTGTTTCTGAGCAAGTGATTAATTTTCCTCTAAGCAAGCAGATAAGCACCTCCTTGGCCCAGTCAATCCTGGTACAACTCCCAGGACACAGTGATTAGTCCAGGGGTGGGCATGTAGCCCCACACAGTTCAATGGAAGCTTTGCTCTGGGTTCTGGTTGAGAAGCTGTCTCATAACATCATAACCACAAGGTATGAAGGCCACATTTATGTGGAGCTGCTGGGGTCAACTTTCCCACCAAAGCTGGAGAATGGAGCCAGCACTAGAGGAAGCAGAACTAACATTCAATGAGTGCCAGAATCCTGGTGTCAGCGAGAGTCCCCGATCCTCCATACCAGCATCTGCTCACATTGTGGTGATTCTCAGATGGCCCAAGAGTATTATCAAGCTTGGTTCTTTAGCTGCCTCTGTCAAAAAATAGTGATGATAATCCTGACTGTGCTGAGTAGAATAACCCATTTCTCTGCCATGTATCCCCTCTTCTCTTACATGGCACATCACTCCAGTGTCTAAAATATTTATATGCACACATGCTCATTCCTCTTAGTCTTTGACCAACAGGGCTCACATCTATCCCAACTTCATGTCCCTATAGTACTTAGAAAAAAGCTTTGTATACTAGACCATTTATACGTAATTGTACCATATACATATTGACTGCGTTTCAGTAGATGCAAGTCCAAAGTAAGTCTACTCAGCTTCTCTCAACTTGGTTACTTTTTCTCAAATAAGCTGCTGACTCCCACAGCAATCATGTCCTCACTCTTCAGTTCCCAGTGTCTTTGTGTTTTTAACTTGGAAAAAATAATCATGTAAGTTGAGAAGGAGTCACAGAGAGAAAATTTCATCATCAAGCAGGCTTTCATTATTAGATATGAATTAGAGATACAACACAAAAAGTTTACTTTAAAAAGTACTTTTCTGCCTAGTTCTGAATTGTACCCCATGTATTTAAAATTTGTTAAAGTTTAAATTTAATTTAATTTAATTTAAATTACTTTTCCTGAATCTCCTGTAGACCAAAAAATTCTTAAGAGCAGAGAATATTGTTTCCATATAATACTATGTAAAAAGACTCAAGTGGGTAGGTAGATTATAATCAATCTTGTTTAATAATTGTTGACTTAGAGAACTTAAAGAGTTAGGAGCCATTCATTCAGAGTTGCAGAAAAAATGTCCAATTAAAGAAAACAATGGAAATAATATTCATTAAGCATCCATTATATGTGCTACACTTAAAAAATAATTGATATGCATTATTAATTTACAGTTACAGGACTCACATCACATACTTTTGACTTATTATAAAGCTAAAATAATCAAAGCAATGTGTATTGGTGTAAAAGTAGATTCTAGATCTTTGGAACAGGATCAAAAACTCCATAAATAGAACCAAACATATATGGATAGTTGATTTTCAACAAAGATGAAAAGGTAATTTGGTGGAGAAGGAACACACTTTTCAACAAATGTTCTGTAGGGAAAAAATGGATATCCACATGTAAAAGAAAATTAGCTTCTTTTTATACCTTACACCATATAAAAAAGATTAATGGAAATGGATTATATATATAAATGTAAAACCTATAACTGTGAAACTTTTACAAGAAAACATAACCGAAAATTTTAATGACATTGTCTTGGGCAAAGATTATTAGATATGATCCTAAAAGCATGATTTATAAAATAAAAAGCTAATAAATCAAATTTCATTACAAATTTCTGCTCTTCAAGATACACTGTTAAGATAATGGAAAAGATACAGAGTTGGAGAAAATATTTGCAGATTGAAAGGGTGAAATGCCAAAACTGGAATAATTTAATAAAATAATCTTAACTAAAGTGCAGCCATTTGACACCACCTAGTTCTGTCGTGCTTTCTTGGCAAATTGCCCAGCTTGCCTTCTAATCAAGGGCAGAATGGGCTCTTGGGGGTAGCTATTGATAATTGTCTTACAACCCCCTTCCCAGCTTGTTTTGCATTAATTAGCTTTTCTGTTTCAAGAATTTGCCTCCAGCCATAAGAAAATCAAGCTAACCTAATCTATCATGATCAGTCCTTCATGACACAAGCAGACTCCATCACCATGACAACAGTCATGTGACTAGCCCTCCTGTTTGCCTGCTGTCCATGACGTTGGTACCTGTGCTTACCTGTTCACTTCATGATGACATAAAACAGGCTACCACCCAATCACCTTAAGAACCTACCCCAATCAAAGAAAAGGTTTACAAAGCATTCAACTTCAAGCAGCAGCCCACCATTGCCTTTGTGAAGCTCTGGTCTGACCATGTTGTTCTTTGAGCTATGGCTGGGTCATGCTTCCCTAAGCTTTGGCCCTCTCCCCT
>CAUYQG010271698.1:0-23961 GCA_963574415.1 Tarsius wallacei | reverse complement strand
GCTACCACGCCCGGCTAATTTTTTGATTTATTGTAGAGATGAGGTCTCGCTTGCCCAGGCGGGTCTCGAACCCGCGGGCTCAGGCAATCCACTCACCTCAGCCTCCCAAAGGCGCGGGATTATAGGCTGAGCCACCGAGCCCGGCGTATGTACTGCATTTTAACATCTTTTTCACAACCACAACACAATGACTACTTCACAGTTGTAATAACATATTTAACCACATTAAATTAATAGATGGAGGCCAGGCACGGTGGCTCAACCTATAATCCCAGCACTTTGGGAGGCCGAGGTGAGAGGATTGCCTGAGACTGGGGTTTAAGACCAGTCTGGGCTACTTGGTGAGACCTCGTCTCTACAATAAATCACAAAAACTAGCCAGGGGTGGTGGCATGCGTCTGTTTTCCAGCTACTTGGAAGGCTGAGGCAGAAGGATCGACTAAGCCCAGCAGGTCGAGGCTGTGGTGGCCATGAGCGTGCCAGTGCACTCCAGCCTGGGCGACAAGAGTGAGACTCCAACTCAAAAAAAAAAAAAAAAAGTAATAAATGGAAAAGGTATTTTAAAAATTCAATGATGGGCCAGGTGCAGTGGCTCACACCTGTTATCCCAGCACTTTGGGAGGCCAAGGTGAGACGATTGCCTGAGCCCAGGGGTTTGAGACCAGCCTGGGCAACTTGGTGAGACCTCGACTCTACAATAAATCAAAAAATTTGCCAGGCATGTTGATACACACCTATAGTTCCAGCTACTTGGAAGACTGAGGCAGAAGGATCACCTGAGCCCAGCAGGTTGAGGTTGCAGTGGCCATGATCATGAAAATGCACTCCAGCCTGGGCAACAGAGTGAGACTCAAAATTGAAAAAAAATCCAATTATAGAAACATAAATAAAAGCACAATTGAAAAAAAACAAATTAGACTTCATCAAAACTAGAAACTTTAATGCTTCAAATGATACCAAGAAAGTAAAAAGACAATCCATAGAATTAAAGAAAATATTTGCAAATCATATATCTGATGAAGAACTCATATCCAGAATATATAAAGAATTATCATAACTTAGTAATAAAAAGATAACCCAATATAAAAATCAGCAAATTATTTGAATAGATATTTCTCTAAAGAAGACATACAAATGGCCAATAAGCACATGAAAAGATTCTCAACATTAGTGGTCATTAGTGAAATGCAAATAAAGACCACAATGAGATGCCACCTTATACCCACTATAATCGCTGTAATAAAAAAAGTCATAATATCAAGTTTTGGCAAGTATGGGGAGAATGGAACCCTTATACATTACTGGTGGAGATGTAAAATGTACAGCCACTTTGGAAAAACAATCTGGCAGTTCTTCCAAATGTTAAACATGGAGTTACCATATGACCCAGCAATTCCATTTGTAGACATATTCTCAAAATCACTGAAAACATGCATCCACCCAAAAACTTGCAGATGAATTATCGTAGCAGAATTATTCATAATAGTCAAAAAGTAGAAATACTATGGTAGTCAGAAAGTACACTAGCTTACGAATGGATAAACAAAAATGTCCTATCCCTGCGATGGAATATGATGCAGCCATGGAAAGGATGAAGTTCTGACTACAACATGGCTGAGCCTTAAAAGCAAATATGCTCAGTGGAAGAAGTCACTCATAAGAGGCCACATATTGTTTGATCCTGTTTCTATGAAATGCCCCGAAACGGCAAATCTTTAGAGCTAGAAAATAGATTAATGCTTACCAGGGGTTGGAGTGAGAAAGGAAGGGCAGTGATTGTTAATGTCTGTGGGGTGTCTTTTGGGGGTGATAAAAATGTTCTGGAATTAAATACTGGTGAATGGTACCCAACGTTGTGAAAGCACCATAAAGACCACTGAATCGTACACTTTTAAGGGATTAATTTCATGGCACGTGAGTTATATCTCAATAAAGCTATTATTACAAAAGAATTTCCCTGACTATCTAAAAAATATACAATAAAACGTTTGTTTTACCAGGGAATTGTTGGCATCAAGATCGAACAAAGCCCTCACAATGCATTTGGTTGGTAAGTCTCTTTTAAAATCCATCCCGGTTTCCCCTTGTCCGCTTCCTCATGCCGCTTATTTGTGGAAGAAACTCCTTAATTATTACAGCAGGCTGCTATTTTACTTGTGTTGGAGTCATAGGAGTGCGTCACGGTGAATTTCTTGTATTTTACATTTTCTCCTAGTCCCTTTAACGTTCCACCTTCAGCCTGGAAGAAATAAGCCTGGGCCCCTGTGAAGGGAAACTCCCAGCTTTCAAAGACTTAGATTCTCATTAGCCTGCTTCTCTCGGCATCCCCTCCAATCATCCCCTCGACCTCCCTCGTCGCTGACCTCGGCCTGTTCTCCATTACCCTTCGGCCCAGCGTAGGGTCCCCAGGGTGGCACGCAGAATCGCAACTCCAGATGTGGAATGGCCAGGGAAGCATCTACTGGGATGCTTATTTCCCTTGATCTGGACGCCATCCTTCTGTTAATATAAATTAAGATCTCATTAGCTAGCTCATTCTCTGGCTCACACCCTTGACTCATTTTCCCCTTGAAATCAACTAAAGCGCCTAAGGTGTGTGCTTGGACCTGGCTGTGTTCCTTTTCCCATATGAACGTCTGACGTCAGGTTGTGTGCTTTACGGATTTCTGAACCTAAATGCAGATTTTAAATTTGTATTTATTTGCATTGAGTTTCATGTTGTTGATTTCGGGCCATCTGCACAGTCTCTGGAGATCTTTTTGAATCCTGAGTTTTACATACCCTACAAATCCGAGAAGCAAATTTCCCCGTGGCCAAGTCAAATACAGAGCCCTAGAGTTCTCCTTCCCCTGGGACATTGACGCATTGCCTCTTTGACCTCTTGGTTTAATGAACCATAAATCCCCCAAACTGTCCCATTCCCGAAGCTTCAGTTTTCTATGGGCTCTACAAGAATATCATGAAAAACCTCAATAAGCCCCTATCAAACCTAGAAAGCCCTCATTTATTTCTAGACCCACTTGATTTTTCCGTGTCATTGTAGCTCACTAAATAATATAGGGTGACTTTGGCCTCAAGAATGAAACAGCCCCCAAATTCCAAGACCAGATTGTTTTGCTGAAAAACTTGATATCCACGTTACTCTACTTGCAAATACCTAATTTCTAATCTTCAACATGTAGTCTTTTTTTTTAAGTTCCCTAAATTGTTTTAACAGAGTTTCTCTTTTATTGGTATCTGTCTTCTTTTACTTTGTCTGTCTTTGGATTTTGTCTTATCTATTTGACATCTTGTTTGTTTGTTTTTTGAGTTGGAGTCTCACTCTGTCGCCCAGACTGGAGTGCAGGGGCCGCTCCCAGCCACCGCAGCCTCGACCTGCTGGGCTCCGGCGATCCTTCCGCCTCAGCCTTCCAAGCAGCTGGAATTACAGGAGCACGCTACCACGCCCAGCTAATTTTTTTGATTTATTGTAGAGATGAGGTCTCGCCAATTTGCCCAGGCGTGGTCTCGAACCCGCAGGCTCAGGCATTCCACACACCTCAGCCTCCCAAGGCACGGGATTACAGGCTGAGCCACCGAGCCCGGCTTCTATTTGACATTTTGGACAAATTTGATATGTATCTCTTCAGGAAAATATTTTCTAATATTCTGAAGTTCCTGTAGAGTCTCTTTATGTTTATTTAGGCTCTCTTAAATGTGTCTTATGATAAATACCAAATGTGTATAGTATATTTTATAACTATATACATATAGTTTATTCATTCTTGCATTTACTAGAAGGAAATGGCATGCTTAAATCTATATGCTACCCTACAGAAGGACAGAATACAAAAAGTAACTGCTGAATCCAGCCATGAATGCAATAAATTCAACTTCAAGGCAAGCTGACAGACTGAGAGACTTCTTTTTTGTACTGTTCTGAGAGAAATTCCCACACTTGGCTGGGCGTCGTGGCTCATGCCTGCAATCTCAGCACTTTGGGAGGCCAAGGCGGGAGGATCACTTGAGCCCAGGGGTTCAAGATCAGTCAAGGCAACAGAGTGAGACCTTATCTCTATAAAAACAATTTTAAAAAAATGAGCGGGGCATAGTGGCATGCGCCTGTAGTCCCAGCTACCTGGGAGGCTGAGATGGGAGGATCACCCGCGCCCAGGAGTTTGAGGTTGCGTTGAACCACGATCGTGCCACTGCACTGCCTAAATCTGGGAAAGATTTAAAGACAGCGTGAATGCACTGGGCATCTTTCCTTTCCATGACATGAGCTCTCGTGGAATCATACCAGGCCCTGTGCTGGAAGAGGCCAAGTTAGTTCAACAATGTGGACGTGGCCAGGTGAACTTGATGCCCTGCCATTTTCACTGTCACTCATCCAAGGAACATTTGTGTTCAGGGCAGGTGTTCAGGAAGTGCCGAATGGTTTAGGATTGCAAGGAACTTGCAGCGCTCCCTCTGCTTGCTGGGTGATCACACTAGGAAGATTTCACATTCTTTTTCAACCAGGGCTGGCCCTGCATTCCAAATGGAAAACAGCCAAGCTCTGGACAACAACAGATGGCCCTGTCTCTGCAAGATGCAAACTTGATCCTGCTCGGAGAATTTTTCTCCTGCTAGAAGAGTACACAAAGCAGTAAATAAAGCAAAGATTCTGTAGGAATCCTACGTGGGGGTGCAGGGAAAACTTTGCTGTCAAAGCTGACATTTCAAAAACGTCTCCAGCCTGAATAAAGACGCATGACTTTCCGGTTATTCAGCCCCAGTAATGGCTATACTGAGCTTCGGGGAGACATTCTAAATATAACCATATTAATGGAGCTCATAACTTTACTAGTAGATTAATGAGGATCTGAAAGATAGGGTAAGTCTGATCTGTTACTGGATAAAGTGGTGATTAATGTTTGTGATGTAATAAGGAAGCCCTAATTAGGAAACTGCAGGGGGAAACCCCAACAGGCTTTTTCACTTAACCAAAGCTTCCCCCATGGAAGGAAATCTTGAAGTGTCATTTAATAAGCTCTATGGACTCAGGATGTAAAATCAGAGTAAAGTCTATTCAGTGTTGAATAGATTCAGTCACATCACAGCCCACTGAGACTTCATGTATTTTCTTATGAAAATTCCCAAATCAGAACAATTACTGTGAAAGTATGACTTGTGGTTACAATAATAAACTTGCCTGTGTTTGTGATGTTTCATCTATACTTTATGGTCAGTTCTTTTAAGTGTATGATGAACATACAGCACCGTTTTCAAGGGGACACTCAACTACAATCCAGTTTTTTACTCTATAGCTTTTAGTAAATTCACAGGATTAATGGGCAACAGCAGAGACTCTCATTTTTTAACGTGACTCTTACGCCCCATTTTCTTTAGGCCAATAAAAACGTCTCAGGGTTCCTGATCTTAGTCATAGTTTTCCCTTCATACATAGCATATTTACCTAAAATGACTCCTTTGTATTGGAAGAAAATTCTGGAAATAAAAACTGAAAGAAATCTTAAACTACTTTACATACACACACACATTATAAAAGAGACATTTTCTTACATTTGAACTTTACGGGTGAAATGATGATATAGCCTTTTTAATAATACTGGTAAAATGCTTTTTTGGCATTCTATTTAGCAGTTTCTAGAGGTTAACGGCCAGATTCTAGAGGTTAATGACCAGCTGAGGAGGATCAATGACCACGGCTTTGTCAAAACTATTAACCTCAACCAAACATTAATTGCTAGAAATATCTTGGGTCTGGGAAGTTAGCTGTTAAACAAGATTAAGGAGAAGGAAACATAAACTCTTAATACTATCTTTATGGGCTAGGCCCTTTTGTTTGGAATGTACATGGAAATTATTGTTTTGTAGATCGGCCAATCAGATGGCTTAAACCGTCATTCGGCATTCTGTCCAACGGTTCTATAATTAAAGATCTTATGTTTAAAAAGGAAATAAAGTCTTTGAATTTCTACTTTAGTTGCTTATGAGTTTTATATTCCTTGCCAGAGATGGTTTTATTTATTTTTTTCCTAGAATCTTTGCAGAGGGGACTTTTATCTCTTAGGAAAGTGTACTCATTTGTAAGATCCCTGGAGTACTCAAAATGATCTAGGACAAAACCAAGACGTCTTCCCAAACTACAGCATATTAAGCAACCATGCTTATTTCTTTGGTCCCAGAGAATGCTCTCTGAATCCTTCAATTTCATACTTGGTGCTGAAGTCTTTGTGTTGGGCAGAAAGCATCTTAGATGCTTTTGTGGCGTCCATTTTGTTTGCACATGGTAGGGCTGCAAAATGCACATAACAGTCTACTGCATCAATATGAACCAAGTCTCTTATGGGTACCTTTAAACACAGGAGGATTTCTTATTTTCAAATAATCATGCTATATCAATTAAGCTGTTCAAAATAGTGATGCTCATAACATATTAATAAATGAAAGAAGAAATTGTGTAAAGCACGATCCATTTCTTAAAAAAAGAAAGAAAAAGAAAAATATTCTTAAATTATCTGAATGATTAAATAAAGTCACACAACTACAAAGTCATGCATCTAAGGGTCTCTTTAAAAAAACAAAACAAAACAAAAAATAACTCCAAATTCCTGAAATAATAGATGAGTTGGGGAGCTTTGGGAAACAAAACAAAAATCCTCAAAGCGTTCTACTTAGCCTTGCCTTACATCAATCACCCTTTCTTATTAACCTCTCACCCTACACAGGCTGCTCCCCCCGCATTCCCCTCACTCTAAATGGGGCACTGGGGGGAGGGGGGTGGTAGGCTTTGGGGTGAGGGCAGAGTTATCCGATGCAAATTATATAGAAGTGAGCTGCAGCTATAACAGCCGTTTATGTGTATTCAGAGCCTTCCTCTGAGACTCTCAGAGTGTTTTATAATGTTGTCTTAATCCTCTGGAAGGAGTAGGTGGCAACTCTCGCTCTCTGCTTGACAGATATTTTTATCTATGACATCGAAAAATTAAATGCCGGCAAAAGATCTTAACGGAAAGCAATTGGATGATGAGAAAGATTAATTTTAATGGATGCCCTCAAGAACAATTCGGAGTGATCTACATTCGACTCTTGTTTTTCAGCCACATTTTTTAGCATCTTCTAACGTGCAGAGTTCCCACGTGGCAGGATTCCCAAGAAACTGGTAACAGCAGTGGCCTTGAGGGAGGGAAGTTTGGCAGCTGGAGGGAGGGATTGAAAGAGAGGGACACTTTTCACTGGGGGGGGGGTGTGTGTGTGTGTGTGCATATATGTGTGTGTGTGACTGGTATAAATATGTGTGTGTGTGTGTGTGTGTGTGTACATGTGCTTTTGTACCTTTGGGGTCTACTTATTCAAAAATTAAATCAAATTGTTAAAACTCCTGCCAGAACAGTCTTCTAATTCAATTGGAAGATCTGTTCACTCCCTTGAGGTTCTTGTCATTCCCCTGGAAACAGTAACTGTGCTTTAACCCTTCATCTTTCCTTGTGATGTCCTGATAGAAATCATTGGAAAATAATTAGTACACTATTTACAGTCCATATTAAACATATAACTTGAAAGAGCTAATAGAAATGAGAAATGCAGTGTGTTAAAATCTCTTGAATCTATCTCCCTCTTTGTGCATGTATGTCTCTACAGATGATCCTTGACTTATGACGGCGTTAAAGTCAAGTCATAAAGTCATAAAATCCTAAAGCCAAAAACATCCTAGGCTGGCATGGCGGCTCATGCCTGTAATCCCAGCACTTTGGGAGGCCAAGGTGGGAGGATTGCTTGAGGCCAGGAGTTTGAGACCAGCCTGGGCAGCATAGTGAGATCCTATCTCCACAAAAATTAAAAAATAAAAACTCCTAAATCAAAGCCATTGTAAGCCAGGGATGGTAATACTACACTTTCTTCATCTGGGTGGTTGATGGACTCAGGGAAATTTCGGATGTATTTACAAACTACCAAGAGTTTTAGAAAGTCTTTTGGTTTTCTTTTTTTCTACCTTTTTTAGAAATGAAAGTCTCACTGTGTTGCCTGGGTTGGTCTTTAACTCCTGGGCTCAAGTGATTCTCCTGCCTCAGCCTCTCAAAGTGCTAGGATTACAGGCATGAGACACCACACCCAGTCCTTAGAAAATTTTAAAAGGAGGTAATATTCCTCTTGTTCCTGATTCCACCCAGCCTTCAACTCCTTTTCACCTTTGGTCTTGATTGATTACATGTGAGAGTCCTGGGCTGACAAATCATGAAATACAACTTTCAAGAGGAAATTAGAAAAAAAACAAAATCAGGGTACTCGGAGGTGGTAGGGTGAGAAACGTCCTTAATGACTGCACACACTTTGCACCCACCTCCCAACACTTGTTCCAGTAAATCTCAAGGGTACCATTATTTGCAGACATACCAGGTCTTCCAGCAAAGGGTGGACGAAATCTTAGCACTTTCCCCCTCCAGGCCTCTGTGAACTCCAGAGCTAGGACTCAATGGTATGCAGAGCAACTCCCTGGGGGTCTTACTAAAATGCAGATTCTGATCCAGCTGGTTGAGGGCAGGAGAGCTGTGGTGTCTGCATTTCTCTCTCTCTCTCTCTCTCTCTCTCTCTCTCTCTCTCTCTCTCTCTCTCTCTCTCTCTCTCTCTCTCTCTCTCTCTCTCTCGCCAAAGTTTTACTCTGTTGTCCAGGCTGGAGTGCAGTAGCACAATCACGGCTATCACAGCCTCAACTTGCTGGGCTCAGGTGATCCCTCCACCACAGGTTTCCAAGTAGCTGGACTACAGGCATGCACCACCACCACATGGCTAATTTTTTAAAAATTTGTTGTAGAGAGGAGGTTTTATCAAGTTGCCCAGGCTGGTCTAGAGCCCCTGAGCTCAGGTAATCCTTTCGCCTCAGCCTCCCAAAGTGCTGGGATAACAGGCATGAGCGACCCTGCCTGCCCAAAGGTCTGCATTTCTTTTTCTTTTTTGAGTTGGAGTCTCACTCTTGTCGCCCAGGCTAGAGTGTAGTGGAATACTCAAGACCACTACAGCCTGGACCTGCTGGGCTTAGGCAATCCTTCCACCTCAGTCTTCCAAGTAGCTGAAACTACAGGTGCACACCACCACACCTGGCTAAGGGGTCTGCATTTCTAACACATTCCCAGGAGCTGTCTTGCTAATCCTCCAGGAGCATGCTGAAGGCGGTGAGAATTTAGACAGAACCACATCTGTTGACTGCATTCGGCTGCATGTAACTGACTACCCGGGCTCCAATAATTTTTTTCTCTCACTTAACTAGAAGTCTGGAGATTGGTTGTCTGGGGCTGAGAAGTCATTTGCACAATGCCTCGAGGATCTCAGATCCTTTGACTTTTTGCTTTGCCATCTTTCTCGCATGATTTTCTTTCTCAATTTCATGATACAGAGGCTGCCCTTCTAGGAATGACCTTCATTCTCTGTGCAGGACGAAGAGGGAATGGGAGAGGGCAAAAGGGATATGCCAGCGGAATCTGCCTCTTTTAACTGAGAAAACAACTCCCTTTCTGGAAGCCAGACAAACACTTCTCATCAGCCAGGAGACTTCTACTAGCATTTCATTGACCAGAACAATATCACATGACCACAAGTAGCTTCAAGGGTGCTTTGTAAATAAAAACTCTTTATCCGAGTGTATTGTCACCCTGAACAAAATAATGGCTCTGTTAAGAAAAAAAAGGGAGAATAGATATTAGGTAGGTGTGTTAGGTGGAATAATGATCCCCAAGGATGTCCACAAACTAATTGCTGGAACCTGTGCTTATGTTACCTTCCTCAGGAAAAAGGGCTTTGCAGATGTGATTAAGTTAAGGATTTGGGGATGAGAGGATTATCCTGGTTTGTCTGGGCCCCAGGTAATCACAAGAGTACTTATAAGAGGGAAGCTGGAGGGTCAGAGTCCGAGAGGCAGATGTGATGAAGAAGTTAGAAGTCAGAGGGGCGTGGGGCCACGAGCCAAGGAAAACAGGCAGTGTCTAGAAGCTGAAAAAGCAAGGAAATGGACTATTCTCTAGAGTTTCCACAAGGGATGCAGCCCTGAAGACATCCTTTTTATTTTAGGCCCATGAAACCCACTTTGAACTTTTGGCCTTTAGAACTGTAAAAGAAACTGGTGTTGTTTCAAGCCTCTAAGCTAGTGGCAATTTGCGACAGCAATAAGGACACTCACACAGTGGCTGGCTAATACTGTTTGTCATAGAGCTCAAGTGGGGAGACTTGCAGTGAGGAGAGAAGGGCGAGGACTCAGCACTCAAGCAAGGCGTGGATACCACAGATGGAGACACAGGGTCGTCCTTGCTGGACCAGCAGCCGCTCGCAGGGAGTGACTGGCTGAAAGAGGACTGCCAAAAAGAAAGACCACAGACACACTCAGCCAAGGGAAGAGAATCGCCTTGAACTATGAGCATTCTCTAATTTGGTTGGCTGTTTTATTTTATATTGGCAAAGGACGATTTCTTAGATGGAATCAGGGACTTCGAGGGAGCCATAGTGATTGTCTTGGCTAAACCCTTCCTAGATGACGCTGGAGGAATTTTAGACCTGAATGTTAAGTGTTTTCCCCGCAAGTCTGAAAATAGCAATCTCCTGGCTCCGATTTCAGAGTGCTTTCTATTGCAGCCTACTGCTTCATGCTTACATATTTTAGATATGTGTGGTAGGTGGTAGACAGGTAAGTTAAAATAGAGAAAATACAGGACACTTCAATTACTTTTGATTTTCTTTTTTTTTTTTTTTGAGTTGGAGTCTCACTCTATCACCCAGGCTGGAGTGCAGTGGCACACTCATGGCCATCCCGGCATCAACCTGCTGAGCTCTGGCGAGCCTTTCGCCTCAGCCTTTCAAGTAGCTGGAACTACGCTACCATGCCTGGCTAATTTTTTATTTATTGTAGGGATGAGTTCTCGCCAAGTTGCCAGGACTGGGCTTGAACCCGCGGGCTCAGGCAATCCTCTCTCCTCGGACTTCCAAAGTGCTAGGATTACAGGCTGAGTCACTGAGCCTGGCCACATTTGATTTTCAAATAAACAACAGCTAATTTTTAAAGTGTAAGCAATAGGTGAGTTTCTTATTGCTCCCATAACAAATTACAGTGGTGTGATGACAAAAATTTATTGAATACTACTTGACATCAAATAGCTCACTGGGTCTCGTGGCGTGAAAATCAAGGTATCTGATGGATCTGTGTTCCTTCTGAAGACCGAAGGAGAACTTGTCTCTTTGTCTATTCCAGCTTTTAGAGAAGCGACTGCATTCTTTGACTCGTGCATCCTTCCTCCATCTTCAATTTCTCTCTAACTCTGATCCTCCTGTCTCCCTGTTATAAGGACTGTTGTGCTTACATTTGGCCCACCCAGATAATTCAGGATAATCTCTCTATCTGAAGAGCCTTACCTTAATCCCATCTGCAAATTCCCTTTTGCCATGCAAGGGAATATATTCTCAAGGTCTAAGTAATAGGACATGGGCATCTTTGTGGGCTTTTTTTCTGCCTAGTGCAAGTATGGCAGAAAAGTATTGCATGGGACATGCTTAGACCAAAAAATTATTTGCTGTTTTTCTGACATTCAAATTTAATTCGGCATATTGTGTTTTGATTTGCTAAATGAGGTAACTTTGTTTTAAGAGATGTGGATAGGGCATCATCTCTCCTGACATGATAACAATCACACCTACAACTTTAACAATAAACAAAAAACTGTATTTGGGCTTGTGAACTCCTATTGAAATAAATGCTTTCCCTTTTGAAAAAAATGGATATTAGCTTTTTAATATTTTGCACTGTATTTTTGGTAAAAATCTGCTAAGAAATTTCTCTTGAATTAATCTTCAATGTGGGCCCCTAAGAATAACTGAACATATCTCAGCAGTCAGAAAGATGCCAAGTATTTATTTTAAGCATTTCCAATTTCTCCAAACGCCAAATGGTTCAAGTCTCTCAACCAGTCCATTAATAAATCTGCTATTCAAAAATGTGGGTCTAAACATGGCTTAGCTTGGCCGCACTTGATTATTGAGTGTACAGAATGTCTCTCCCTTTTAACCAAAACACTTCAGGGGCAAAAGAGGGACCGGGGAGTGGGATTCTCATAGCCTGGGATGAGTTCAGAACTGATGTCTCTTGCCTAGCTGGGCTGAAATAGGTCCCGGTTCTGAACAATCCCCCAGAAAGGTCGTCTCTGTGCGTGTTGGAACCTTCTCTTGCTTGATTCTTCTTTGATCTGATGGCAGTAAAGGGCTCTCCTAGTGAAGGGCTGCCCAGTTCAGCTTCCTACCACCACCCCCCGCCCGCTCCAGTCAAAATGCCTCTTTCCTTACGTAAACCTCCTCAAGCCTCCCTTAATGGCCATGTTAAAACTGATATTAGAGGTATTCACTGGCAAGCAAGAACTATAAGGATTAAGTCCATTTTTAAAACCAAAACTGTCATAAATGGATTACTCTGATGTTAAGAAAATTATCCAAAACTTAGAAATAAAGCCAAGAGGATGACTACCTTTTTAATGTCATTCTGAAGCCATGTTTAACAAGCCCATCTAAGTATTATTTTATTCTCTGGGTCTAGGAGGTTGTTCTCTTATTTTACTTTGCCTGTTACTATTAATTAAAGACTCAGACTCTGCAGTACTAGCTTGGAGATCTGTGTTCAGTGGAAAAACAAATTATTTCGCTCAGATAGAAAACTCCAAAATTATGCTTTCATTGCTCCAAAACACATTAGCTAGTTTTATATCTAATCTAGTAATGCTATTCTAAGTTTTTTTTTTTTTTTTAAGTGCCTTTTTTGGATAAGCTATACAAGATAAACCCTTGCTCCTCAGCTCTTAAAACCAGCTTTAAAAACTGGATCCCTCATTAATTAATTGAATAATATTTGACGTGTACTCATCCCACATTTGTGCAAGAGTCATGTTTTAACTTTTTGGAAATTATACTTTACCTGTAGCACAAGTCAGTCCATCTGGTCTATGCTATAGGTTTGCTTGCATAACTTCTTTCTTTATAGACAGGGTCAAGGTCCACATTTCTTAGCCTGGCATTCAAGTCTTCATGTTCTAGTGCCAGCTGACATTGCCCCTTCTGTGGAGTCTTCCCCAGCCTCCTCCCTATCCACACCATCCTCTTCTCGGGCAGAGTCAGATACCCTGCAGCTTCTTCACCCAGCATCCCAAACATGTCTGTTGACACATCGAACTATTTTCCTGCTCTTCTGATGAGCATGGGACCTGGAAGTTAATTCAAATAGCACATTCCATCTCCTGGCCACAGGGATTGCTTCATGAAGGGGTCCTATGACCCACCTTGGTTCAGTGAGCCTTATTCTCGGGACATTTATGGAAATTATGGGACAAAAGTACTCTTTCTTTCCCACTGGATGGGGACAAAAAGCCTGGAATCTGGTGGCAGCCACCTTGGGTGACAACAGGCGCCTGCCTCAGGATGAAGCCAACATTGCAGAGAAAAAGCTCTGAGATTTGGAAAGACATTGAAGTCTGGGTCACATGGTTCTGTTCCTGGATCAGGTCCTTTTTTTTTTTTTGAGTCAGCATCTCACTCTATTGACCAGGCTGCCATGCAGTGGCATGCTCACAGCTACTGAAGCCTCCACCTGCTGGGCTCAGGCAAACTTTCTGCCTCAGCCTTCCAAGTATCTGGAACTACAGGGGCGTGCCACCAGGCCCAGCTAATTTTTTTATATATTGTAGTGTCAAGGTCTTGCCAAGTTGCCCAGGCTGGTCTCAAACCCCTGGGTTCAGGCAATCCTCTCGTCTCGGATTCCCAAAGTGCTGGGATTACAGGCGTGAGGCACCACGCCTGGCTGAATCAGGTCTTAAGATAGGCTTGCTTCTAGACTTTTCAGTTCAATGAAGCAGCGGATCTTGTCGACCTCTTGTGCCTGTATGAATCAGGTTTTCTATATCCAGGCAGAAGCATCCTAACCGATATATAGACCCACATCTCTCATTTGTGTATCCACCAATGTTTCCTGAGTAATTTTGTGTCTGTTTAACCTCTGCCCATAGAGAAATAGCTTTGTTATCCCAGAGCCTTGTCCAGTGTCTAACTCACTTGGAACTCAACAAATGTTGCTTGAGTTAGTTACAGAAAAACATTTTTTGACCACTCTCTTGATCTTTTTACAAAGAGTGAAATAAAAACCTATTTCCCCCAACTCCTGCAGACCCCAGTGTCTCCTAAATTCCAAGGCTCGATGACCTTTTGTGACATCCGTCTCATGTCACCTGGAGCCACATGAATATCTCAATACCCCTCCACTACTGCATCAGCCCCTGCCCACTTTCCCTGAAAACTTTCCAAGAGGATATGCCTGGGCAGTTAGCCAGGCTGGCCAACAGTGGGCTTCATAGAGCACTGCATACATATTCCCACACGCCGAGTAAACAAGATGCACTTAGTGGCTCACAACGTGGGATTTCAAAAATGATTGCAGAAACACAGCCTTAAATATGAAACTCTTCTTTGACATGTACGGGTCTCACTCTGAGCAGACTCATCTCTGGACTGGCTGGGAAATCACGTGGGAAAGAGATTCCACTGGCAGATTCAGAGGGGCTGAGAATGCATCTCTTCCTAACAACCAGGCACAAATGCGGGGAAGTTTTTGGAATCATCTCTCCCAATGGCAGTCACAACATCTCCATCTGACAAGTGCACCTGTCCTGCCTGATTAACTGCTTTTTGACAATCATGCCAATTGTATCACCCTTCTTGTATGTCTCTTGCGCAAAGAACGAGAACTCGAAACATCTGTGGGAAGAACAAGCCAGGAGAATCATTTGGGGCTTAATGTTTTTGCATACATTGGCAGTAGCAAGAAAAAATAAAAACCTTTACTTTGCATTGACTCAAGCAGATAGGAGCCAGATGGATTTTAATCGTTTAAAACCCAATTCAGTACATTCTTAAACACCAGTGAAGGAAATGTGTCTGCTTCAGTTCCTAAATAAAATGGGTGTTGATTCTAAAAATATTGAATGACATCCAAGTGGGCCATGCCAGTCTCATATTTCAGATGTGGTTTACTGTTGAGGAGTTTCCCAGAACCCATCTCATCTGGGACAAACTGTTGCTAATAATTTGTGCATGATTTACCACCACCCATGTTAAAAGTAGAGTGAAGTCATCAGTGTCAACCTGGTTTTTAAACCAGAGGCCAGAAACCCTTTCCTCCCCCCCTCCAAACTAGGGTAGCTTAGGGATGTGGTGTTACCATTCGAACATGAAACACCCTCAATCCCTATATTTCTTTCCCTCCGCCTTGATTCATGAAACACCCAGAGGTAAAAATAGAGGCAGACATCCACATAAAGAAGTCGAATTTATGATTTGTCTCTTACAGATTTGTTAACAGGTTTGCTAGCACTTCTTTCTCCCATTGACTTGGTGCCTGATACTCTTGCAAGCATGTAGTATTAAATTAACAGTGCTCCCAGTTGAGGTGTGGTTGTGAGGATACACCAGTTAGACACCCACAAGTTATTTCTAACAATAATGGCCTGCCCCAAGGGTCACGGAGGACTTTAATTTTGAAGGGTGAGTCTGAAATATTTCACATCATTGGGGCATATGACTACGTCCACATCTCAACGAATGCTTTCAGTTGCAAATTGAAAAAATTTTTTTAAAAGGCACGATTCGCACTTTTACAGAACAGAAAGGAGGCTGGTATTTCCACATCATCTAAAATGTTCCTGTTTTGGTTTCTGCAACATAGTGGTCATATCCTTAAAAGAAGGTTAATAATCACATTGGACCATCTCAGTGTGCATCGCAGAATACAAGTCTGCAAATCTTAATGACATCTGCGGAAACTGCCCAGTAAAAATGGAGTTTCTGAGCTGAGAAATCCAGGCCTCTATCCATCTATATGAAGGCATTAATCAGTTAACAAATACATATTCATTATTTATTCTACGCAAGGCTAATAGGTATAGGGGGACCTGAGATGTATAAGGCACGGTGCCTGCCTTGAATTGTTTACACCTTAATTGAAGACAAAATGTTACATCATGAAAACCACATAAAAAACAACCCATATTCATCCTTCAAGAATCCGCTCATGTTTCCCTACTCTGACCCTCCTCTGATATTCCTTCCTCAGAAGAGTTAATCACTCCTTTTTCTGGACTTTCCAGTACTTTCACTCTAAAGGATTTCTACAGGTGACTTCTCCTCCACAGGTATCTTTGTGGTTGCCTAGTACAGTACAACATAGTAGGTACTCGAAAAAACGTAAGTTAAATAAACAACAAACACAGAAGTCGGTGTACCAGATGAGCTAAAAGAACATTCTGGGTTTTAATATGTGTAAAACAAGTGGGGAAGAATGAATTCTTGCTCCAAGGTGGGATGGTCAGGGAAGACTTCACTAAGGGAATGTGAAATACACTGGATCTTCATGGCTGGACTGGCCAGATGTCGGTAACTGTGCGTATGGCAGTGAAGACTCCACCAGTCTACTTCTGGTAGCTTTTTGAGAAAGGGTACGTGGGAGGTAAAATGAGACCTTGCATTCTTTTTTTTTAAGCTTAATTGAGTTATGATTGACTTAAAAATAAGTTGAACATGTAAACACTCATGAATCCATTACCTCAGTGGAGATAACGAACATATCCCTCACTCCAAAACAGTCCTCCTGCCTCTTGTAATCCCTTCCTCTGGATCCGCCTCGTGCCCCAATTAACCACTGATTTCTTTCCGACACTAAAGCTTGAATTTTCTAGAATTTTATGTAGTGAAATCCTGGAAAGTATACACTCACATAACTACTTGAGCTTTAACCATGTTGTGTTATATCAATAGTTTATACCTTTTTGTTTTTTTGGCTGTGTAGTATTCTATGGTGTGTATATACTACAATTTCTTTAACCTGATGAACATTTGATAAAATTAACGATTACACAACCCAAATGTGGGTTGTGTAATAGTTCATTTTATATGTCAACTTGACTGGGATAAAGGATGTCCAGATAGCTGACAAAACGTTATTTTTAGATATATCTATGAGATTGTTTCCAGAAGAGATTAGCATTTGAATCAGTAGACTGAGTAAAGAAGACTGCTCTCACCAGTGTGGGTGGGCATCATTCAATCTGTTGAGGGCCCAATAACCACAGGTAGAGGAAAGGCAAATTTGCCCTTTCTGCACTGGGACATCCATCTTTTCCTGCCCTCAGACATTGGTCTCCTGGTTCTTTGGGTCTTCAGACTGGGACTGAATTAGACCACTGACTTTCTTTTTTTTTCAGCTTGCAGACAGCAGACCGTGAAATTTCTTGGCCTCCATAATCAAACAGAAACAATAAGATCTATCTATCTATCTATCTATCTATCTATCTATCATCAGTCATCTATCTATCAGTCTATCAATCAATCAATCAATCTATCATCTATAATATATGGCTACAAGGGGGGACCCCCCAAAAACTGGAATTTATTTATAAAAAATAGAATATTTATTCTTACATGTTTAAACCTCAATGTACATTCCATTTGATGCAATACACGCTTTTTCCACTGCTCAAACAGTTTTTGAAAGCATCAATTTTGATGCCTTTTCATACTTCTGCTGTTTTTTGTTTCATCTCTTCCACACTGGCAAAACGTTTCCCTTTGAGGACTTTTTTCAACCACGGAGACACAAAAAAAAGTCACTTGGGGAGAGATCAGGTGAATAGGGAGGGTGGTGGGACACGGGATCATGCTATTTTTGTTCATAACTGCTGAACACTCAGTTCAGTGTAGGCAGGTGTGCTTGTAAATCACCCATCATGAAATGGGCAAACTCGCTGAAAGAATCTAAAAAAAAAACCAACACTGAAACTGAACACGGCCTCTTACAACAATGCTAGCTGGTACACGGATGCCAGTGGGTTCCAGAATACTTACCCAGTGAGGGAAGCCTGTACTAGAAGGGGCCTGTCCTCCAAAAAATAATTGCGGTTTTTTTGTGTCCCTCCTCATATACATACCTTATTGGTTCTGTTTCTCTATAGAATCCTAGCTAATAACAGTTTGTTTCCAGTTTCGGGCTGTTACAAATAAAGCTGCTATAAACATTCATGTACAATTCTTTTAATGTACAAATGCCTTCCTTTCTTTTTGGTAAATCCCAAGAAATTTAGGTCTATGGTTCCTAGAAGTCAAGTGACTGAGTCCCACAGTAGATCTGTGCTTAACTTGTTAAGAAATTGCAAATGGCCATTGCCTTGCAAAGCTATGGTGCAGCCAGTGCTCTTTGAGCTACAGCCAGACCATGTTTTCTTAAGCTTTGGCCCCTTCCCCTCTCTTGGGGAGGTGAGTCCCCTCTTTCTCTATTTTATTATTATTATTATTTTTGTTGTTGTTGTTGTTGTTATTTTTGAGTTGGAGTCTCACTCTATCGCCCAGACTGGAGTGCAGTGGCCGCTCTCAGCCACCACAGCCTCAACCTGCTGGGCTCCGGCGATCCTTCCACCTCCGCCTTCCAAGTAGCTGGAACTACAGGCACGCATTACCATGCCCGGCTAATTTTTTGATTTATTGTAGAGATGAGGGCTCGCCAAGTTGCCCGGGAGGGTCTCGAACCAGTGGGCTCAGGCAATCCACTTACCTCGGACTCCCAAAGCGCGGGATTACAGGCTGAGCCACCAAGCCCGGCTCCAGTCTACTTTTAAATAAACTATATTTTCTAACCTAAAAAAAGAAAAGGAAATTGCAAATGGTGTCAAAAGTGATTGTGCCATTTTACACTCCTAACACCAGGATCAGAAAGTTTCAATTGTTCCACATCCTTACCAACACTTGGTACAATCAGTCCTTTTGATTTTAGTTGTTCTAACAGGTATGTACTAGAATCTCATTGTGGTTTTAATTTGCATTTTCCGAATGAACTAATAATGTTGAACGTCTTTTTATGGCCTATTTGCCATTTGAGCTTTTATTTTTGTCTTTTGAATTGGGGTGTCACTCTGTCACCCAGGTTTAAGTGCAGTGGCATGGATCACAGTGTATCGCAGCCTTGGCCTCCTGGGCTCAGGCAACCTTCTGCCACAGCCTCCCGGTAGTTGGGACTACAGGTGTGCACCACCATGCCCAGCTAGTTTCTAATCTTTTGTGGAGACAAGTTCTCACTATGTTGCCTAGGCTGGTCTCGGACTCTTGGACTCAGTGGCCCTCCCCCGAGGCCTCCCGAAGTGCTAGGATTACAGGTGTGAGACATTGTGCCTGGCTGCCATCTGAATATTTTAATTGGTTTATTAAACTCTTTTGGTAACTTTTGAAAAAGGGGTTGTTTGTTTTCTTATTATTGTGTTTTGATAGAGTTCTTTTTATATACCGGACGTAAGTCCTTTATCAGATATGTAATTTGCAAACCTTTTCTCCCAGTTTATGGTTTGGCTTTTCATTCACTTAACAGTGTTGTTTGAAGAGTAGAAGCTTTTAATTTGATGAAGGCTAATTTATCAATTTTTAAAGATAGATTATGCTTTTGCTATTCTAAAAAAGCTTTGACTAACCCAAAGTTTCAAAGATTTTTTTGTCCTGTGTTTTCTGCTAGAACATTTAGAGTTTTAGGATTTATATTTAGGTCTGTGATCCATTTGGAGTTATTTTTTACATATTGTGTGAGATATGGATTGAATTATTTTTTTACATGTGGACATCCAATTGTATAGCACCTTTTGTTGAAAAGAAAACTCTTGTTCATGAAAACATCTTTGCGCTTTTTAATTGAAAGTCAAATGACCTTATATATCTGGGTCTGTTTCTGGATTCTGTTTTCTCCCATGAATCTATTTTTTCTTTTTTCTTTTTTTGAGTCAGATCTCACTCCTGCCTCAGCTTTCCAAGTTACTGGAACTATAGGCATGCGCCACCATGCCCAGCTAATTTTTCTTGATTTATGTTAGAGACAAGGTCTCGCCAAGTTGCCCAGGCTGGTCTCAAACCTGTAGGCTCAAGCAATCCTCTAGCCTCAACCTCCCAAAGTCCTGGGATTACAGGCTGAGCCACCGAGCCAGGCCTGAATCATGATCATTTGAGTCATTATCTTTCCTTGCTAGTTTGCCATACTTGTACTCCCACTCGGAGTCCTGCTGTCTGAAGGCTCCTTTGACCCTAGGACTGTATGCTTCTTAGGGTCAGTCCTCACAGGCACCAGCCTCTGGTTTCTGATTCTGTAGTCTTTGGTTTATTTCCATGCTCTCATTTAACCTTTTTTCTTCCCCCAGCCAGGCACGGTGGCTCAGGCTTGTAATCCTAGCACTTTGGGAGGCTGAAGTGAGAGGATCACTTGAGCCCGGGAGTTTGAGACCAGCCTGGGTAACATAATGAGACCTTTTTTCTACAAAAAGAAAAAAAAATTCGCTGGGCGGGGTGGCTCACACCTGTAATCCCAGCTACTCAAGAGGCCGAGGCAGAAGGATTGCCTGAGCCCAGGGGGTTGAGGCTATGGAGAGCCATGATCACTGCACTCCAGCCTGGGGGACAGAGACCTCAACTCAAAACAAAGACACACAAAAATTTTTTTTTTCTCCCTGGCCAGTTCCTTTCTTCCCAAGCAGCTCTGTTCCTTGCATTACATGTTTCTTGTATTTTCCATTCTTTTTTGCTCTAACTACCTCTCCCTTTATTTCTCTCTTATAATTATATAATTTATATATATTTCTCTAAATGTGTCTACTTTTTCTCAATACTGGTGGCATTGTAGATGCTGTTTATTACATTCATTTATGAAATAAATATTTCCTCCTTTTGAGTTGAAATTGCAAAAACACATAAATAAAATTTTAAAATAATGAAATCCTTTTTACAATCCTACCACGTGCTAGGCACTAGGCTAGTTGCTGAAGTCCTTCTGCCAGGAAAACCTTCACCTCAGTTGTCTTCTTTCACTAACAGACCTTCCACTTAGTTGAATTCATGTGACTTTTGTTGTGGGCATGTTCAAGGTCAGACACTGTGCTAGACATGCTTTAAACCTCAGCTCAAAGCACAATTTCTTATACGATTTCCTTTTTCCTCCGGCCAGAGTTCATTGCTCCCGCCTCACTCTATATGGGCACTCCCATAATGTTTTCTTTGTTCATTTGTTTGTTCATTCATTATTCCATTGATATTATTTAGAGCTTGTTGTATGCCTGACCCAGTGTTAGGAGCTGGGAAACCAAGGCGTGAGCTCAATGCCAACAGACATTGGTGCTAGGGCAATGGAAACTCTAAGAGGGCACAGCTAGTGGCATGTCCAATCACTTCCCGTGGCCCCGTGTTCTCCATAGTCCTTGAGCTACCTGAAAGTGTAGATTACCTCTTCTTGTTATCACCACGCCCAGCACAGCCTCTAGCACAGGGAAGGCACACTTGACAAAGATTTGTTGTGTGCTTGAAGCTCACCACATGCTATTTGACAAATGGGGAGCCAACCGGCTTGGGATCATCAGTCACTAAGTAATGATCTCTCCAGGCCTTCACGTTTTGGTTCTTGTCTTTTTCTCCAAGTTGGTTTAACACAAAAGCTTGTCTACAACTCAATGACATTTCAATCCCTCTGGCCCAGTCAGGCTGGCAATGTGCCAAACCCACACTAGATTTATCGACGTGGGTAGGTAGATGGTAAGGGGTGGCTCGAGAGTGCGTAGAGAGAGGTGAAGGAGAAAAATAAGCTGTCGGAAGATGACATGGACGTCAAATACAAGGAGGGTCTCCTTCCGTTTTTCTAGGGCCAGGCAGCCCTGATTAAAGCACAATGAATTCATTTGAGCCTATGTTCTGAAAATAAATGAAGGATCTGAGATGAATTAAAGTCTAAAAACAAAAAAATGACAGAATAACACAGAAAAATATGCCCCCAGCTCTGTGTAAGGTTTTGCCATTGCTGGGCTGCTGCTTCCTGTGTCCGTGCCAGCCTTGGATTTTTGTTGCTGATAGATGCAGTCAAAGTTAATGAAATAATTTTCAGACTTTACGTCTAACAACAAAAACCTTCACTTTATTCTTGGAAAATAGGCTGGGCTGAGGAAAGATGCAGGAATTAATTTTGAGTAACTCGTGGTTACTCCAGAGGCTACCAGTTACCCTGGTGGTAAGTGAGGCTCCTTTGCAGGCAGATTAATTCATTCTAAAAAATGAGATTATGAGATAAGCGTAAGCACGGAAATATTTCACTGTTTGGAAGACGCATTCCTATGTGGATGTTAAGCTAATTTGCTTATCTTAATCCCATCTTTGGATTGACCTGCATTTCAAAACGATGATGTGTTTTGGAATCTCAGACCTCCCTTTGGAAGTGTTCAGGCAAAGCAGACTGGTTAGATTCCTTTAATGTCACTGCCACTTTGTAAAAACAAATAAAACCCTGCTATAATAAATACATTTGTGCAGAAATCTCTCGTGTCACACGGTCCCTCGCAAAGAGTCACTGACCCATTTATTTTTTCCAATTATACTTGAGAAAACATTGTTTCAGCAACAAAGTAATGACCCTGATTAGAATTCTGAAGTTATCTCCAGATTTCCTAATTCTTATCAGCAAGTTTATTTATTCCTAAAATGGTTTGCAACAGACACAGCTTCGTTTAAGCTAACTTGACTTTCTGATTACTCATGCTCTTGGATGGTTCCTTTTGGGGGCCTAGGCACCCCTGGAAACGCCAGCTAAGGAGCTACTAAATACCAAACTTCTTTCTTCCCCTGTCCTGGCCATTTCTGGTTTCTGAAGTGAGTCTGTTCAACTATTCTGTGAATGCTGATGTTCTTTTTCTGCATTTGGGAGCTGCCCTGCCGGAGCGTAGCTCCCATCTTGGAAGCTGAAGACTCCATGTCTTCCTCTCCCCAGCCTCCTTTGACACTAGTCAAAGGCTTGGCTCACCAGGGGCTGCCCAGGAGGGGCAGCAAAGAATCTTCAGTGGCAGGGGCCACAGGAGACAGTGTGAGGCAGTGTCTGATACCCGGTGGGAAAGGTGGGAACAGGGCAAGAAAGGCATCCCGTGTGCAGCACTGGCAGCATCTGCATGCCCATGGGGCAGCTCTGCAGGGCAATCACGACTGTCATCCTGCCTGTGTAGATTCCCATGTAGATTCTCTTTTCAGCCCCCCCCATCCACGAGCTCCCCCCTATAGCTCGCCAGTGAATTATCTCCTTGCTTAAGGTAGACAGAGTAAGTTCTGGCTGCTAACAATAAGAGCCCTGACTGATTCCTTTGCTTTGTTCTAGGCTTCTCTTTGATTTCTATTCTTTTTCATGACATTATTGTTTCCCCTCCCAACAGAACAAAACTTTTGACTTTCACTCCTGTCTTAGTCCACTTGTGCTGCTCTAACAAAATACTACAGACTGTATTTACAAAGACTGTATAAAGCATGGAAATGTATTTTCTCACAGCTCTGGAGGCTAGGAAGTCTGAGATTAAGACACTGGCAGGTTCTGTATCCATGAGGGCTGTTCTCTGCTTCCAAGATGGTGCCTTGACCACTGGCAGAAGGTGGAAGGACAAAAAGGGGGCAAAGAAGAGACAAAAGCTTTGTGAAGTCTATCTTATAAAGGCCTAAAATCTTCACAAGGGCTCCACCCTTACGACTTCATCACCTCAGTAAAGCCCCCACCTCTTTTTTTTTGAGTTGGAGTCTAACTCTGTCGCCCAGACTGGAGTGCAGTGGCCACTCCCGGCCACCGCAACCTCGACCTGCTGGGCTCCGGCGATCCTTCCGCCTCAGTCTTCCAAGTAGCTGGAACTACAGGTACGCACTACCACGCCCAGCTAATTTTTGATTTAATGTAGAGATGAGGTCTAGCCAAGTTGCCTAGTCGGCTCAGGCAATCCACTCACCTCAGCTTCCCAAAGCGCTGGGATTACAGGCTGAGCCACCGAGCCCGGCTACACGTTTTCTTTTTTATTTGGAAGGCCCTTATCTCTCTGTTTTAGAAGTGCCCCTGCCTCATTATGCATACTATTAGTATTAAAATACATTTTCTAA